>CM038224.1:121983359-122110343 GCA_021442155.1 Cymbidium sinense | reverse complement strand
TACCTTGATTGGGTTTACCATAAAGAGAAATGATAATTTGGATTTGTGATAAAATTTTAAATGGTAAATTAAGGATGATCTTATTAAAGGTTGGATTATTGGAGTGACATCTATTGAAGATAAAGTTATTGAAAATAGAATTTAAGTGGTTTGGATATGAATACTTCAGGATATAAAAATGCACTCATTAAAAGAGTAGGTAAAATAGTGTTATAGAATTAGTGGGAAAAATAGGTAAATGCAATATTACATAAATAAAAGTTATTCAAAATGCTTAATGAAAATTAGATATTTCAAATGGATAAGGATGATTCATAATGTCCATCCCAAATAGTTGGGTAAGGCTAGTGATTATGATGATGTGATAAAGGTTGTGTAATTTTCTTAAAGATTGCTTTATTAATGATTATAAAAATAAATAACAAAAGTGATGCAAGATCTTTGGATTATTACATTTTTTGGTTTCATTTACATGTGCAAGGTTGCCTGCAATTTTTTATCTGCCAAAATGTCGTTCTGTAAAATACGTTATTGTTTATGCTTGTAGTGCTTGCTTGTATTCTCTTTTTCAGTTTTTTAGTAAGGATAATGTTGTTCTTACCAAATAAATCTACACATAAAATGCGGCCATAATAATGGTTGCCATAAAAAAGGTCTCCTCAAGAGAGAATCTCGAAATAGAGTTCAAGAACACTTGCAAGAAAAATGAAGATTTTAAGAAGTTTGGATATGGTTGGATCCTGTTCGATGAAAAGTTGTTAGCACTTTGAAATAATTAGTTGATCCCTCCAATTTTGATTCCTTGTTGGCTGGAAAGCTTCCTGGTAATCCAAAAGGACAAGATGTTTTTGGCTCAGCTCAAACAAGGGACAAAGAAGCAGTCCAATGACATTTTTTCTCCATTTGTTTGCAATACACGCAACAGCCCTACACCTTTTATTATTCTTCTTCCATGTTTTAAAGCTAGATTGTGTTATTGGCGTCCATAAGAACGTCCCATTTGAGCAGTTTTGTTTAGTTATCAGCCACTGAACTAAATTTCTTGATAAAACGGTTTGGACATAAGTTCATGGAAACTTAGCACATCCAACAAAGATTGTGGAGTAGGCTATTTTGACTTTTTATCTATTCATCTCTATTTTTTTGCGTAAGAAATGACATACCTAGGGAAATTAATATTACTTGCCAGAATCTGCATTTCATTGATTGGTGTATAGCTTCTCTCAACCCAACATTGCAAGGTGCTGTTGGAAATTTTGCAAATGTTTTTTAAGGAACAACCATACACCAAGATATCATCAAGGTTCATGACGTGGAACTTGCCAGTGAATGGTTAATAGATTTGCGTCATAAGACACATGAAGGTGCTGGGTACTTTGGAACTGCATGACATCACCATCCATTTCTATAACTCATCCCTTCTTTTGAGCATCATCTTTTACTGTTCTCTTGACTTCATGTGTATTTTATGGTATTTGCTACGAAAGTGAAAAAGTGATGAAGCTGAAAACATAATATTATCCAATCTTGCTATCAGGAAATGATATTTGATAGTATTTTGTTCATATCTCTATAGTAGATACATATTCACCAAGTATCATCTTTCTTTGAAACCAGCTAGGCTTATATTACACAAGGATTGGTAGTTTCTCGTCAATGCTACACAGGGAGCTTTTCTATTTCTCATTACAATTCTTTGTAATCCATTGCACACATTCAGTATGTCGATCGGTGTGGAATACTAGTCCCTAGAATGAATTCAATCATATGTTATACAAAATATATAGGAGGCATTCTTGCTGGGACTTTGGTGGGAAACACGGCATAAGCAAATATGTCAAAGAGAGTTGAACCTCCTTTAGCGCTTGTTTTTATTGATATTCTCTTAGAACCACCAAAGCATATGTGAATTTTGTATCTTACATGGTGCTCATAAACATGGATTTGGACACCAACATGTCCTTTGCGCTTCATAAGTTAGTAGCATTAGGCACAAGCTCATCATCACATCCAATGTGTCGGTGTTTGCGTGCCCATTATGAAGAGTGTGTCTGTCATATTGCTAAGGTCTTCTTAGCAACAAATGTCAAGCTTCCATTGGAATAAGATTGCACCACACCTCTTCTTAGAATTGCCTGCCAATGGAACATTGCGCCAAGCAACACTTTTCCACTCTGATCTCGTTTATCTTTCACAACTAAGAAAGTTTGCAGGGTCTTAGATGTTCTTGCCTTGGTAGGTTCAACTTCTTTAATAATTTGGTAAAAATAATGTTCTTACATCTCTCTTCATAGATGATAACAATGCACAGCTTCCCTTAAATGGTGCTAGGTATGAAAGATGTTGTAGCAAAACTACTCTAATTCATTTTTGATGGAGACATTTTATAGATAGAACAATAAGCAACTCTCCCTTTTTATAAAACAAATACTCACTTTCTAGTTTTGGCACATTTTGTTGCCATTTTATGAGACATTTCTTCAATAGGTACAATGACTTGATCGATTGTGGAAGCGATTTGATTGAAACCCACGCTTGAAACATTTGTTGGTTGATGTACTAGCCTTGTTCTTGATTTCAGGTTGGAATCGATTGAATTAAATATTTGAGGTTAGAAATTGATTTGTCTCCTCATGTGATTTGTTGCCAACTTTGGTTGTTGAATGGATCTTGGTCGGAAATTCTTGGAGGTTTGTTCTAATTTTCCTCCATCATTGCTAGATTGGTGATTTTAGATCGAGTTTAATATTACTGGAGTTGAAACCACATTGGTGATTGCGGGTAGGGGTGTCAAATCGGGTTGCCGGGTTGGGTCAGAGTCTAACCCAAACCCGACTCGACCCGACCCGAATTTCAAATTCGAGTTGAAATTTTTAACCCCAACTTGAGTAACGACATTCGATTATTGCTGTTCAAATTTATAACCCGAACAACCCCGAACTTCATTCGAATATTAAACGGTTCAAAATGTGAACCAACCCAACCAACTTCAACCCACCGAAACCCAACTCGACCCATATAAGCTTAATAATGATAAAAATTTAAAATAATTTATTTAACCAAATAGAGAAAAATTTAATATTAAATATTATTACTCAATTTTATGATATCCTATAATATTTTATGAGATAGTTCTAAATTCTAAATTAAAAGTTTAAATCTCTCTGGAGGCTTTACTCTTGATATTATAAACAATTAATATTACAAATAATTAAAATAAAATAATATTTACTTAATTAAAATTACATTCACAACACTAACCCATACAATAATCAAATTTACACCCACTCTTCAATACACTCTAAAACAAAAAAACAAAAACTTCAAGTCTCCAACTCAAGCAAGCTCAAAGAGTCAAAGTGAACTTCAAGACCCTTAAGTCACAACATGTAAAAAATTCTTGCAAAACATCTTAAAAGAATAACAATATATATATATATATATATATATATATATAGATACATATATACATAGAGTGAAAGCGAAAAAAAAATCAAAAGAAAGATCACAAGAGCATATGTGGCGGTCATGCGACCAACATACATCAAAGCGACTTCAATGGGCAAAAAAAAATCAAAAGATGTAGAATGATAAAATTAGCATTAAAGTAATACAAAAGTGAAGGATAAAAGCATCATAAACAAAGAAAATTAGATAGAATATGTAAGAAGGCTCAAGCTCACTCAATCACACCAAAATGAGCGGATGCAAATATGAACATCCAAATTTAGGTTGAAGGGTTATATCACAAAAGCTACTAGAGGAAATGAAATCTATCATTTCAAACTGTTGAAAGATAGCATTTGTTTAAAAGTCCTATGAGCTTTAGTACCTGCAAACCTAAGTAAAGCCAAAGTGCAGAATGGGAAAGGGATTATCCCATTACCCATGCAAGATAATTATCAGTTATCACCAACATATTCATTATTCACCATATCATGGGACATGGGAGTCTTATACAGATAAAGAAAACAGGAATACATCCAGGAATACAACCAATAATACAACAATAAAAATGGGATAACCAATCAGATAAAGAAAACGGCCCAGGAAAACAGACATTTTTGGTATTTGAAGTCTTACCACCCAACGTACAAATCTGTGTAAGGTGCTCATCTCATTATTTGACGTCTTAGGCTAAGATGCTCATCTAAGCACACTTTAATAATAACACTCACCTTGAAGATATGTCAATAAACAAAAACAAATTGAAGAAAAGTAGGATCCCAAAATGACATTAATATACCAAACATAAAAAAGGGATGAACGTGGGAGAAGAAATGAAAATTTGATTTTTAATGAATATCCATCACTCTTATGGTTGTTTTAATGTATCTAGCACCGCCATTCTCCCATAGTCCCATACTGCAAACATAGTGGATGGTACCAACAACAGAAAGATCATCTAAAGGAAATTACCACACGGAACTGATATATCAACACACACAAACATAGTGGATGGTACCAACAACAGAAAGATCATCTAAAGAAAAAAAAAGAGTCTGCAATTGGAAGAAATAAACTAAATTAACTTTAGGATTAGAAGATGCATTAGATGTTCAAGCAAATGATATATAGTCTAATTGATTATGCAGCAAAAGAAGAATATCAGGCAGAGTGAAAGAATTTACACAAATTTCAAACAAATATTTTTTTCAAATATAAGCATTTCTAAGATACGCATACAATTAAAAGTTCAACAACGTCACAGACTAAATCTTTAATTGTTGCATATTATTGAATGCCAGTAGTCCCAACTACACATGTTGTCTATTGAATGCCTCATCGCAGCCAAATGGAAATCATTACACATTACCCTCTCAAATGCTTATATCAAGAAATTAATTAAAATGTTAACAGGGTTCTAAATTTACCAGAATTGAAGGCTTTCCTGCTGTAAGTATCTCTGTACAAGTCCTAAAAATAAGAAATTACTTCACACTACAAGTTAACAAGCCCCTTCCAAGCATCAATTCATAATAAGTTTTGAGAAAATTACTTAACATATATGCAAATCCAGAATAGTGTGCAAATTATGCAAATCCAGAATAGTGTGTAAATTATGCAAATCCAGAATAGTATGCCAATAACAACATAGATCACTAGTTGGGTTAGTAGGCTAGAAAAATAAAACAAATCCGAATAGTGTGCAAATTATGCAAATCCACAAAATAAACCGGCAACCATATATAAGATAATAAGAATAGTGTGCAAACTACAAAGCATGCAAAATAAAGCTGTGCAAGTTCACACTTCCACGGTCCACCATAGAATGGCAACAACCTAACTATGTAAAATTGCTTTAATTATTCTGGCATCCATTAAATTGTGAAAATTAAAATAAAGTACTCAAAGTGACTAGCTAATAACCTAATTGTTAATTGATATATCACCATCATCTTTATCACTTTGATTAAGTGTACTTCATAATCTCTCGTGATTTCATCAAGTTCAAAATCATTTAAATCTACAACAAAGAAAGACTTCAATTATACACAATAGAGATACATAAGTGATTTAAATGAAAATTTACTAAATTTAAGAAAGACTTCAAACCTCTATTATAACCAATCCTTCGTGCATACAATGCTTCCACAATATCATGTTTTAGTGCATATTGATCAAGAATCCTCCGCTATTACTAAATGTACTTTGGATCTCAATAGAAATTTGTATACACAACATCACGCGGCATTCTGGCTTGAAACCTATATTGGTTGCCCCTCCAATAATCAATATGTCTAAATCCATTTTTTATCAATCGGCTCATCTAAGTATAGTTCTGATTTTCTGATCTTATCTTCTTTCAAAGAGTCAAAATCTTTAACAAAAAAAGTATAATATAAAATGTCAACTAAGCAAGAAAATTGATTAAAATAAAGTAAGTATACGAAATTGTGATTTTGAAATTGTTGAAGTGAATGCCCTTGAATTATCAATTTGAGATGTTTGAATTCAAGTTTGTAATGATGAACCTTGCTTGATTTTGAATAATTTCTAAACAATAAAATAACTTCTCCTCACATTTACAACTTGTCTACAATCACCTCCATAAAGTCTTTTATAACACATTCAACGAAATTAAATTTGTACCTTGGATCAAGAATAACTATTACACAAAAATCAACCAATATTTCTCAAATTTTGAAAGCATATTTAAAACCATCCTTCGTAGTCATTATCACTTGAACTTTCATGCTTTAATCGCATATCTTTATTTTGGAAAATAGAGATTCTTTGTAGGATATCTTTGTCTTGAAAAAATCTGTAATTTCATAAAAGGTCTTAAGAAATTGCATATCGATAATTTTTTCATTCAATTGGTGATGGACAACTCTTGTAGTTCAGTCACCCAATTCTAAATGCCGTAATAGATACTATCAAGCATAATAAAAGTTGAATTTAAGTAGGAACATCTTGCCTTAGTCATTCTTTTCATCAATAAAACTTTGTTTAGCTCCAAAATTTTGTTTTCTTGCTTGAGAACCTTTCACATATTTAATACTTTCACGAAACCTTTGATATTGAGCTATCAATGTCTTTTAAACCCTCTTGAACAATCAAATTTATGATATGTACAACACATGTGAAAGAATTCCATTCAAAGTAGCCTCTCAAATTTAAATGATTTCATGAATTCAATGATTATTATTTGATTATCTAAAGTATCGAAATTTTTTTTCAATCTCCCAATCAAGTAAAAGTTTGAATTACTTCAAATAATCAGCCGTCATCGAGGTGCCATAAAGCGAAATTTAAAATTTTTTTTTGCAATTTCCAATTATTATCAATGAAATGTGCTGTTAAACAAATAAATCCATCAGTATTGATGGAAGTCATAATCGATGTCAAGCAAACTCGGTAGTGACTTTGTAGCATTGTTCGATTGTCCCTTCTCTTTCATGAACATCTTTTGCAATCTTTTAAGTATTTCTTGAAATAAATTGCAAATCTCGATGCAAATAACGTAAAGTGCTCTAAAAAACCGGAATTCAACTTGAAAAGGTAAATCATGCATAATAATAAGCGGTAAACAATTCACGAAACTCTTGTTGGTTGAACTTAGCATTGCATGGAAATAGATGAAAGAAGAATTACTTTGCAAAATAAGTTGGCTATCACATGTATCCCTTTTTTTTGCAAGTTTGTAAATGGCGTTTCAAATTCGCGTGCCAAATTTGTATCACATGTAGGTTGCCGCACTCTTTACATCTTTGTTTCCATTTTCAGGTAGTAAATCAAAATATCCCCAAACAAATGATAACATTCTTCTCTTCTTTTAGTAAGTCTATTGTATCTCTTCATTAATTGTTTGAATTTCATTCTCACCAATATCTCCATAAAAAAAAACTTCATTTTCTTGAGCATTAGTAATAGTATTGGAATCCTCCATCTAAATTAAAAAAATTGATGATAAGAAATTTATAAATAATACATTATATATATATTGCACTTTCATGAAACCATAAAATATCCGGAAGAGCTTTGAAATCACTGACTCACTTGGTTGCAAAGAAAAGGAATGGTGGCATTTTCAATATGATAGAATAAATCCAATGTGTTCAATAATGAAACAACTAAGATCGGATAAACCTCAACCTCATACAAGCAGACTAACTAGGTGTATCTTTGTGACATTAACAATCTACAAAAAAAAAGACATAAAATATGCTAATTTGCAATCCCTAATCAGACCAAATACAATATTTTTTTCCATACGACTAATTTCGCATGATGACCGAGAAACTCAACACCATCCATATTCCATAGTCCATACAATAAAAAGCGATCACCAAAATGAGAAGGATTGATTTTCATTACCTCGTATGAAATGAGAAAGATTCGAAAGAAGAAGTGGGGAGTCGAGAAAGAAGATCAGAGATGCAGAAGGATTGACTTTTGGCCGAAATCGGAATCGAAGAGGAGTCGTAGAGGCCGTGCATGAAGGAAAGGAAGTGACTCAGTGAACGAAGCGAGAGGAAATTAGTTACGATTGCATGCGCTTAGTTACATATTTCAGCCTTTTATATGGGTTTTTCTGAACTCGAAAAATCGGACAGTTCAAAGAAAAGCAGCGGCTGAACGGCCAATCGAAGTTATTCGTCAATTCGGGTCTTGGTTTTGGGTTCAACCGACTCAAATACATTTGTCGTCATATATTACACACGACCGAAAATCTATTTTACTAACCCAAACCCGATTTTCGAGTCGGGTTAGGTCGAGTTAACGGTGGTTTTGACACCCCATTGGTCACAAATTACTCAATAATTTTGCAATAGAGTGCTCCTTCGGTTTTGACATGCATGTTTGAACATAAGCTGCTCAAATTCAATAGCGTATTCCTTTATAATTGACTCATGTTGAAAGTCATAAAGTTTAATGAAGACACCATGATGAAAATGATCATCTTTGTTGCAATTCTTTTCATCTTTTTCCAGATGTGATCTTGCTATTGCCTTCTCAATTTTTGTTTCTTTTAAGTTTCTTCCGCCAAATAGAAGAATTCTTCAATTTGATGGCCACCAACTTGACCGTTTGATTAATTGATACTATTTTGTATTTTGTAGTAAAAAAAATGCGCTATGTGATATGCAACCAATTAATGAACTCATTCAATTTAATCCTGCCTTCAAAATATGTGATATTAACATTGACTCCAAATTATTTTGAACGCCTTCTTGGTTCCATTTTTTTTGTTTTTGGAAATCATTGATAGTTCTCCAGTCTTTTCCAATGATTATTGTAGCATTTGATAGGTTCTCCATCTCTCTTTTTTCTTGATTGTTCTTTGAATTGAAGGCTTGTAGCATTTGTTAGGAAGGCTTCTCCTTCTCTTGATTTCCTTGATTGGCCTTTGAATTGAAGGAATGCGCATCAGAGCTACTCATGCATCACAAGTATTGTTGTAAGAGTTGCAGTTCATTTTGCAATTCTTCCATCGTGGTCTCTTTAACAAAGTGGATGCGAAATATTTCGAGCTATGATATTACTTGGCATGAGAGAATTGATGAAAGAGTCCAAGAGCACTTGTAAGAAGGATAGAAGTTTTTAAGAACCTTGTACGAAGTTTGTTCCCATTGTTTGGAAGGCTGTCAGCACCTTGGAACAATTAGATGATCCCTCCAGCGTTGATCCCCTGCTGGTTGGTAAGGGTTTTGGCATCTCAAGAGCTATCGTTGCCTTCTTTTCTGCCTAAGAATATCTATTGCGTAGCTATTTCCACCACTGTTTGCACCTGGCTTGAGGCTTTCAAGAAATCATGCGTTTGACCATGGGATATGGGCTCTAGAAACTTGATAATTGTTGGAATTGTACCTTTTGCTGCCAATCCAAAACCTCTTGTACCTACTTGGAACTTCGAGAAACCTGCAAGGAGAATTGGAAAAACATTTTCAGGGCTATTGCCATGAATTGCAAACTTCCTGAGGAAGAAAACTGTTGCTGGAATGATTCTTTTCTCTTATTTGAGTTGGGCGAAGACCTCTTATCCTCAAACTGTGGGTTGTAAGAATTCAAGGAAGAAAGCCGGTTGCTTCTCCCTTACTCAAACAGCCTGGTTGTGAGCCTCGTTGCCATTGCTTCTGAACAATTGCTTGATAGCCTCTTGAGTTTTTGTGGTCTATGTAGAAGAGTATTATCATATTTAAATTTTCTCATTTGTTAATTATTTATTCTAAGAATCTACATTTTTGCATTGGATTTTTTTCTTATTGAAGAATATTCTTCTTTATTGTTTTTTCTCTTACCTGTTTATATGCACATGTTGGCTTATGCTATGAAGACACTTGAGTAAAAAGATGTAGTCCTTTTCAATTCTCTTTTCTAACAATAGTCTTGAATTTGATCATGGAAGTGATTCTAAAAAGGTTTAGTTGGAATTCTCTTATGAGATTGTACTGACCCCCACCCCCCTGCTTATCTTTGATAGAAGTTGTATGAACATTGTAGTTGCTTCAACTATTGATACTATGAAATTAAAACATACATAGTGTTTATAATATATATGAAATTGCATGGGTGAACAATACTTTTAATTCTTGCCACACAAAGTTTAGCATTTATTCAACTTGCTACATTTAGTGATAATAGTTGGTGTGATATTTTATCTATGTTGCATATTATTTTGAGTCATCCATGGTTATATGATTTAGATGTTACTTATTTTGAAAATTTTGTTACTGAAGTTCAAAATATTGGAAGAAGAATAATTTTGAAACCTATTAAATTTAGAGATATGCTTGTTTCTACAACAAAAAAAATCTAATGCTTTTGGTGAGTTGAAAAAAAACTTGCATTCTTTAAGTCTATGTTTTTGAAAAAAAAAGTTAGAAAGCTATTTATTCCTTAATAGCCATATACCTAAAGATGTTAATTAAATATTATTTGATTTTAAAGAGTTATATCTTGCTGATATTTCAATGATTTGCCAACATTTAGAAGTGCATAAGCATATACACAGGCATACACACACACAAATGATTTAGAGATGTTGATTTTTAGAAGTTTAATACAAAACAACTGATTTTTGTACTTTAAAATAAAAAAATTTGGGCTATATGATTTTTTTTTAATATGGATGAGACAGTAAAATTTGTACCACATAAAAGAATAGGTTTTTGATTGTGAATTCTATAATTTATGTTGCAATTTCCATCCAACAAATTTTTTGTTTTCCTTTTTATGCTTATTTTAATAAAAGTAATGTGAATCATAAACATCATATAGAAAATGAATTTTTATTTAAACTTAAAAACTCTTAAATGAAATAAAGAATGTGTATTTAACATTTATGCTTTATTAGTATATATTAGTACTATAAAAAATGGCTCACAAAATTTATCATTCAAACTATTTGCATTCATTTTATAATTTTTTTTTACCATTACCAAGCATATTAAAATAACTAATTTTTATGTTATCGTCGCCATTTTTTATTTGGAAGATCTACATACATACCAAACAATTCTTATGTATTTTTATATCTAACACCTAAAGTTAGATATTTACTTATCTAACACTTTCCTCTATAAAAGTATTTCACTTTTAAAAAATGAGTTATGATAGTATTTTTGATGTGATATTAAAGAGTAGGGTGTTATATATGTAAAAATTGAAGTTTAGGTGTTAGATATGTAAATACATAAGAATTGTGTGGTATGTATGTAAATCCCCCTTTTTATTTTTAGAAGGAGCACTATTCCTTATAATTGTTAAATAGTCTAGTGAATTTTTATTTTTCATTTGTTTTATTCAATATTAAAAAATTATATATTTTTATTTTTTTAAATATTTTTAAAATCATATGAACTTATAAATATAATATTTATCAAAAAGAACTCTTCACAAATCCTTAACTTCTGCTCATTATAGGTAATTACTTATCCCTTTGAAGCATATAATCATTGATAAATTTTTATGTAATTTCAGTTTGAAAAGTGTTTTAACAATAGGTGATTATCAAAGAAGTTGCAATGTTCAATAAAGATGAGAGATTATACTAATTTTGTAATTTAAAATAAACTAAATTTCATATAAAGTTAAAAAAACTTATACATATTATTAGGAATATATCATAGCCTTTAAATTATATGCATGCATTTTTACTTGTAAGATTAGAGTATTATTTTGTGCTTAGAAGTCATTGAAGTTTTGCAAAGTAAAAATATATTTGACTCATAAGGCGTATAATTTTTTCATATTTATTTATGATATTTTTGAGATTTGTAATATTAGGTGAAGGCAATTAATTGATGGCAAACAAACTGCTAATATTCACGAGAATGAGTACAATGGCATATATTATCAATTATCCCATTAACGTAGAATTTTTCCAGATGAAAATTGCTTATTATGCATTCAAAGATATTAAAAAAACTTACTAATGATCATGTTCTTACTTAAAATATTTTTTTATTTTCATAAAGTATTTGAAGTTTATTGTAATGCTTCAAGGTGTAAGTGTTGAAAGTGTTTTAAGTTAAAATTGGCGTCTCTTTGGCTATCATTTATTTTGGTGAGAAATTGAATGAAATACAAAATATTCTAATTATCATCTAGAATTTTGTACAATAGTGCATTTTTTTTATATATTGGAGACGTTATCTATTCCTAATTAGTTTATTTTTATTGTGATCATTGGATGTTTAAGCATCCAGATTTACAAAAAATTATTATTACATAAATATGTTAATTGTGTTGAATGTTTACTTGAATATGCTTTTATGCTTAAACAATGTATTGGGATAGAAAGTAAAGTTGTGTGTTAAACAAGGTAGTTATTTTCTTCCAGTCAATACAATAAAAGTGATTCGCTTTGAATAAAATTTATTATACACTAACTTTTAAGTTACCCATGTTTAACAACAAATTTATAGTTAGAGATGACTATCTTTTTTAGGGAACACGCCTGTGCAGATTTTTATTTTATTTGCAGATATATTTTTTTTAATTTTGAAAGCTCATGTTGGAAGTGGTGAAGTGGATGAGTGCAAAATTATATATAATATTTGTAGTTTTAAAATGCATAACTGTCAAACAACTAAAGCTAAAAGAAAGGGTTGTGTACTCTTCTACCTAGTTCTTATTTTGAAAATTTTAAGAAAAACATTTGAGAAGCCAATTAAAGTTTTTAACACTTTATCATTTACAAATTAAATAGTTTTAAGAAAGGTTTGGGTGTTTTGTTTTGATGTATGATATGTGAAAATATATCTAGTTTGGTGTTGATATTATATATATATAATTATATATATAATATTTGTAGTTTTAAAATGCATAACTGTCAAACAACTAAAGCTATGTGTACTCTTCTACCTAGTTCTTATTTTGAAAATTTTAAGAAAAACATTTGAGAAAATTAAAGTTTTAACACTTTATCATTTACAAATTAAATAGTTTTAAGAAAGGTTTGGGTGTTTTGTTTTGATGTATGATATGTGAAAATATATCTAGTTTGGTGTTGATATTATATATGATTGAGTATATTTGAAATGATCACATGATTTCAATCAAGAAAACTTGGAGATTTAACTGAGCATCTTATTGAATTAGCACATCATTCGTATTGAATGCTTGATTTACTTGAAATGATTTCATAGGAAATTTGCTATTAACTATGATTATTAAAGTTTGTGATATCATGCAATATGTTGAGTTCAAGGCAAATGATAAGGTAATTGTTCGTTTAATTTTTGAAAGATTTCTAGAAGAGATTTTTAGAAAATAGCTGTTAGATTGATTCTAGATCTGATAAAGATAAGATAATTTTGGATGAATGCTTACAGGTTGAAAATCCTAATAAAATTATGGCATTAGTCAGTTTTTAATTATTTGATTCCGTATTACAAGATCATGCCAATCATTGCTTTTGATTCCTTTCGTTCTTACCTTCTCTAGTGGGTTTTACATCCAACGTATTATTTGCACAATTTTCAAATTGCTATATTACTCTTGTATTGAAGTTCTGATGGGTGATTAAATTATGTCCAATACTGATGATGGATAACAAATATAACTTGTTTGCTAGTGAGACTGGTCTTTATGGGACAACTAATGGATTCTTAACAAGAATGGCACTAATTATACTGAATTTATTTGATGAATATCAATCAAACAATTTGTTGAAGTGAGAACCATTGAAAACAGGATAATTGATTTGAGTCTCAAAGCTGACACAACATTGAAAATATGAAATGTTTGTTTTATGATGACTAGAATGCAAAAAAAATAAACTTTTATTTGAAATTTTTTATGTTTTTATTTTGAACTATAGGAGTTTGAATGTTCTTACATTACTATTACCCTATTATAAGACTCTATTGATAATTTTTTACTCGATGATCTTCTTTTGGAATTATGTTTGGTTGTTGGCTACCCCTCCATTTCAGTTATTTATGGTATTGAGTTCTTGGTTGATTCTTTTGTTTTCAGCTTGTAGTTGCTCCCTTGTTTATTTATGATTTGCTCTTTTGTTCTGTGAATCTATTTGCGTTTGTCTTGGTACTATGACTATTTGAGATTAATCATTTGTGTGTCATATTGGTTAGCTACTTTTGACGTCTATAAGTCCCTTCTGCTAATTCATTCATTTATTTCTATTACAATGAATTCAATAACTATTTGGATTTTTGACTTTGGCTGCGTTGTAGCTGTCAGTATATATGAAGTTTTATGATCCAACTTTAGTTGGTGGAAGAAGGGTTTTTCAATTGATTTTAATTATAAATAATTGTTTGTGGTATGTATATTACTCATTGCCCGTTAAACAAGTTTTTAGTTGGATGCATAATTTCTTCTGCTTTTGGGATTCAGTTTATTAACCAAGTGAAAAACTTAATTCTATCATATTATTATTTTTCCTTGTTTTCGTTATTGCTTAAAACAGGAGATATAGTTTTTTAGATTTCCTACAATCTTGGTTTCCTTTGAGTGCGCAAATTTCAATCATATGCTTAGTTTTCCTTTATCCTTATTCTGATTGTCAGTTTCTAATGGAATGTCGTTGCTTTTTTGTGTTTGAATTGATTTTTAAGAGCCTTTTCGATTTTCACTAATTCAGTAACTTTGCCATTACTTGTTTTTTAAGAATTTTGAGTTAATGGTATCCGCTTTCTTTTCCCAGGGATCATACATACATCATAAACAGCTTAAAGCGGCCCAAGGTGTGAAAATTTCTGCGCAGGTACGGTTGATCTTTCAGTCAAGATTCAACCTTTTATATTCTTAACAATGTAACTTGATCAGAATATTTATATTCTATATTTCCTTTTACTTTCAGGGCCTTGAACATGCTATTGCAGGCACCGCCTTGTACGCAGTAAAACCTGGGGATGACATCGAAGCTATAAAGGAAGCTGTGATGCATGACGTGAACAAAGTCATGAGCCGGATCGACAAGAGTGGAGAGGGTGTTTATGTGCAAGCCTCAACCTTAGGTTCTCTAGAAGCCCTAACTGAGTTCTTGAAGAGCCCAGCTGTTAATATTCCCTTCAGCGACTTCAGTATAGGTCCGGTGCACAAGAAGGATGTCATGAAGGCTAGTGTTATGCTCGAAAGAAAGAAGGAATATGCGACCATCTTAGCCTTTGATGTCAAAGTAATGCCAGAGGCTCGTGAGCTTGCGGAAGAGTCTGGCGTGAGGATTTTTGTGGCAGATATAATCTATCATCTGTTTGATCAGTTCAAGGCTTACATTGACAACTTAAGGGAAGAGAAGAAGAAGCAAAGTGCTGAGGAGGCAGTCTTCCCATGTGTTCTTAAGATAATGCCAAACTGTGTTTTCAACAAAAAGGATCCTATAGTTTTGGGGGTCAATGTTCTTGAAGGTATTGCTAAGGTACTATTCTTCATTGCAACCGCTCTTTGAAATTTGATGTGATATTTTTCATATATATAACATCGAAATATCTCTTATTTATAAAAGTAAGTTCCATGTCATTTTATTGAACTGCCAAATCCATGTCACGTTCAAATTATTGTGCTTTTTGATATTTTAGTGGGAATTTAAAAAATTGGAGGTGGGAGGCTGTAAACTTGCATGAAGAATGAAACATACAAAACTGTTACAATTTGCATTTTTCTTTAGTATTGTTTCATAATTTGAAACTTTTTAATGGGGAATATGGGATCTTACTTTGTTTTTACTGCTTTCCATATATCAATTAATAACTGTATATTCTGATCTTAATGAATTCAGATTGGAACCCCAATTTGCATTCCTTCAAGAGAATTCATTGTTATAGGAAGAATTGCTTCAATTGAGATAAACCACAAACAAGTTGATATGGCTACAAAAGATCAGAAAGTAGCCATTAAGGTAGGCTCCACAGATCTCACATTACCTTGATCCATGGTTCTATTTATTGCTATGGCAGCAACAAATATTTATTTATTTATTTCACCTTCACAGATAGTAAGCAGCAATCCTGAAGAACAACAGAAGATGTATGGAAGGCACTTTGAAATAGAAGATGAGCTTGTTAGCCACATCTCAAGAAGATCAATAGATGTGCTAAAGACAAATTACCGGGTAAACCATCTCCATCTCCTGTCTAATTTTTTATTTTATTTTCATGTATAATAGTATAATATACTATTCTATTATACTTTATTAATGCATATTATATTATATTTTATGCCAAATGATATCATTCTATACTAAATATTCTTCTACAATGTACAATATATTGCAACTTGAGATTATTTTATTTTGCTATTAGACTGATTACATTAGGGAAATTTACATACATATCACACAATTCTTATGCATTTACCTATCTAACACCTAAAGTTTGATATTTGCAAATATAACACCTTTCCAAATGTTATTTTTATTGTAATAATAAAGATTTAGATGTTATGTATGTAAATATTTATGTTTGGTTATTAGATATATAAATATATAAGAATTGTGTGCTATGTATGTAAATGCCACTTAAATTATCAACTTGCTTATTTGAATATTTTTTTTCTTTGATTTCTTTTAGGATGATTTGTCCAACGATGAATGGAGGCTGGTAGTCAAATTAAAGAATGTCTTCAAGATACCTTGATTCACATGTATGAGGTGGCGGGCCACTGGGTGCTGGCTTATCCTCAGGTCGGGTCGGGTCGGGTCGGGTCGGGCCTGAATAACTTTGAAGTTTTGATTGCCATGAATCCACGGGAGCTTAATGCCATTAAGCACACGTCAGTCCACGTCGTCTGCTGCATAAATATTATATATATGATGTTGATCCTCGCCTGTTACTTTTGTCCATTATCCTTTCTTCATTGAAAAAAGGAATTCCTGGATTTTTGTTTCTTCAGGGTTTTTTTTTTCTTTTAATTTCTTCGGGTTGATGGGAATGGTCAAATACCTGTTTGAGGATTCAGATGTTCAATTTTCGCATGATTTATTATTTTTGTGAAATTTAGTGCAAAATACTAAGGCCAAGTTTCTAGCACGTTTTTTTTTTTTTGTAAGATTTAGTTTGTGTTCTTCTTTAATCAGCTTATGAGGGCAACCAGGTTGAAGCCACAATTATTAGTGAAAGAATTTCAAATAATTATTTCCTCTTTGTGCATTTGTTCTCATAAAAAGTTGTTAAATAGTTGAGCTTATTTATGTTTATTTGGATTATTTTGATGTAGGCTTTATATGAATACACCCAACATTAGAAATTTCATGCTAAAATTAATTTATCATTAGGTTTTGATGTAAGCATCAAATTTTAATATTGATTTTAATAGTGAAGAAATATGTAATATATATATTTGAGAATGTAGAAAAAAATATTGTAAATTAAGATATTCTTAATATTTTTGTTTTTGTGTTGTATAGGAAGAAAAATGCTCTAATTTGAGATTTCTTTGATAAAATATAAAAAGATGGTTATGATAGTCAAGTTTGAGATTTTTTTTATTAAATGGTGAGTTTTAAATCTTGTTATTACAATTTTGAAATATGTGTCTCATAGATAGGTCTATGATAGGTTTTCAAACTTTATTAGAACATTTGTTCTTAGAAGAATTATTGAACATAGACATATTTGAACACATGATTTGAACTTTATTTAAATTGTGTTGTTTGATCAAAGGATTATATCAGGTTTGAATATTTTTTAATCATTATTTCAATAAGAGCCTTTACTTTCAATTTGAAATATTGATATAAATTCATTACAATTGGTATTTTCGAGAGTTTCAATAATTTTATCAAGAGTGCATGTTCTTATCACAAGCATCTACATTATTGTTGATTCTAAGGTTATAATGTAAAAAAATAATTCTTTGAATGATGCATAATTATAGCAAATACCAAAATTAATTTTAATGTAAAGTTGATTTATTAATGAGGATATAAATACATAGAATTTATTTTTATATACAATAGTGAAATTGATGTTATGGATCTCTCATATGAATGTGAATTAACATGAGATCAATGTGTTAATTGTTATAGTTTATATTTAAATTTTCATTTAAAATCATACTCAATTATGTTGAAATAATATGTTTAATAAATAAAATAAAATACATGGTAGGTTCCCATTGAAATAAATAGGCTTATTTATTACTCCAATTGGAGAAACCAAAAAATGGACATTAAAAGAAAAAAATAAATAGAAGAGCATTAAAATGGGAGAAGGATATATATATATATATATATATATATATATATATATATATATATATATATATATATATCATACAATTCTTATGTATTTATTATATCAAATATCTAAATTTTAATATTTACTTAATATTGTAATTAATTAAAATTTATAAATATTTAAGAGGAATTTCTACAAATTACATAATTTTTATATATTTATATATTTAATATAAATTTTAATTTTTTTATATATAATACCTCAATTTTAGTCTCATCATCATCTAAAAAGTGAGATGTAGTTTTTTAGATATAAAAAATACTAGTTAAATAAATATTTTATTTTTAATATTAAATATATAAATATATGAAGATTTACATACATATCACACAATTCTTATATATTGATATATCTAATACCTAAACTTCAATATATATATATATATATATATATATAACATCTTAATCTTCAATATTATATCAAAAATATCACTTTATTCACTTAAAAAAAATGAAATATATTTTTTTAAGCATAAAAAAATATTAGATAAGTAAATATTTAATTTTAGTTGTTAGATATGTAAATACATAAAAATTGTGTGATATGTATGTAAATCTCCCAAAAGAATTATGGATCTGTAAACCTTTCAACGCCGACACCACAAGTCGCGACCGGGGCTACCTGGAGAAGATGTTCACAGGAACAATGGCTTGCTAAGGAAGACGACTCGTCCAAACAAGCAGCGGCCAAGATCAGCCTCGTTTTTCCTTCCTGTCAATTTGCACTAAAGTTTATCTAAGTCCTATAAATTTGGGAAACCCCATTTAAGGCTAGACGGAGGAGAAACGGGATTGAAGATTCTGTAGGATTTAAAGTTGTCATTTTACCAAACAGTCCCATAGAGCCGAAATGGAGAAGAAACCAGTGCTGGAGAGGAGGATCTCGGCAACACAGGCCTCAAACTCAGCTGCATCGGCTTTGGCCTCTGAAACGTCTGGCCTGTCTCACCGGACGATGCCGTGGCCTGTCCTGCCATCGAACTCGGCATCAACTTCTTTGATACCTCCCGTTAGTCTCCTTTAGTTCTCTCTCTCGCTCTCTCTCTCTTAACCGCACTCTTTACTCTCTTTCTCTTTCTTCCTCAGCTACTACGGTGCTCTCAGAAACAGTACTCAGGAACTGCCTCCACGAGCTCATGGTCCCGCGGACGAAATTATCGTCTCTACCAAATGCGGCCGCTATGCGGCTTCGATTTCAGTGCGGAGCGCGTCACGCAATCGACGAGAGTCTTGCCAGGCTTCGGCTAGATTACGTTGACATTATCCATTGTCACGATATCGAGTTTGGCTCGCTTGATCAGATCGTCAACGAGACTATTCCGGCATTGCAGAAGATCCAGGCGGAGGGAAGACGCGATTCATCATCACAGGGTTGCCTCTGGGGATTTTAAGATATGTTCTGGATCGTGTACCGATGGGATCAGTGGATGTAATTCTTTCGTATTGTCATTATGGTATTAATGATTCTACATTGGAGGATTTGATTCCTTATTTGAAGAACAAAGGGGTTGGAGTAATCAGTGCTTCTCCGCTTGCCATGGGGCTTTTGACGGAGAATGGGCCTCCGGATTGGCACCCTGCTTCGCCAGAGCTGAAGGTATCTCTAATTTCCTTTTTCAACTCCAGAGTTGGAATTCTCTTTAAAATCTTTGTAGGTGTTGGTCTTGAAGAAATTTCTTGCTTTTAAAGCTTTCCTATTTCGTCTGCTATAACAATTGTCAAAATATTTGTTTTAGGATAATTAGAAACGTCTTGTAAATTGATATTAGAGAGTTAAAGCAAATTGGAATTATCCCTTTTGTACTTAAATGAATATAATATCTTGGTACACAATAGAAGACTATAGAGTAGACAACTATTTTTAATAAGTGTGAACTATGGATCTCATATCATTGAAATTTCATAAAATATGATGATAATGGAGCCAATAAGTAGGGAAACTATTAAGGCACATGAGATCTTGGGTTTACTATCACATAGATAGTTGAAAAAATATGTTAGCATAGAAATGCCAAGTAATTGGTCTTTGCCCATAGTTTATCTTTTGAGTTGAAAATATGTTTGCCTACTATTCTTTTTGGCCCAACCTAAGTCCCCTCTGGTTCAGTTCTCCCAAACAAATTGTATCAGAGCTAATGACTTGTTGGAATAAAGTTCATGTAGCTTGTTGCTCATATGGATCTTGGTCACCCCTTTCCAATGATTGCACAAAGTGTGATGATTACTATGATCTACTCGATTTAGTGTGCTTTTGATGTATGATATTTGATAAAAAAGTTTCATTTGAAGGAGAGGATTGTTGATGTGATGAGCTCTCATATGGAGCGGATGTTAAGATATATGAAATGTTTAGTCCACATTAACTAATTAATAAACATATTAGTGTATCTATAGTAGGGTTGCCCTCACTGCCTCACTAATATGCTCATGCTCTTGACTTGAAAAAAATGTATTTGACCTATGATGCATATTTCCCCAATTTGATCTCCTTTTAGACCATTCTCTAGCAAAGAGTTTATGTGAAGCAATCACAAAAAAAATAAAAAAATAAAAAAATAAAAAATAGAGATTATAATGATTTTATTTTATGAGCCACATCTACTGTGGTAACAATGAAAGGAATTCTATTCTAACATAATTAAGATGTCCATTTATATAAAAATAGGAAATTTTAGATAATAATTGGACAAAAAATCAATATTTTTGTACCTTTTCTGAATGATTACGCATTTATGAAGAATAATCTTTTCCTCATGATGACGATTATTTGCACTTAATTTGTTGTTGGTAATCTCATCCAAATTGAATGGGTTGTGATATCAAGCAGATTGTGTTGATAAAATGTTCTTTTATCATAGTGATTGATTTATGACTTCCAAGTGGATCTTTCATATGCATATCGGCTATGTGGAATTTACTCTAGTGGTTGACCAATTTTATGCCTTCCAATATGCCTTATTTTGGTTTTGGTGCCCAATGCTAGACATATGTATGATCCAATTTCAATCATCATGAGTGGTTAATGAAGCAACTTCATCAGTTTTCCTCATTTCAAAATCTTGCCATACCTGAAATAGAATTTGAAATGGAGATAACTCATCTACCTTCTTATATGATGCTTGGTCTCCTAATTGACTAGTGAGTTTTTACTGGCCAGAAAGTCCTACTAATTTAACATGTTTTCAAGTAATATGATACAAGTTGGATCAATTGTATAACAATTTTATTGATGTAATAGAATAAAAAGTAAAAGCTACAGAACATTAAGGAGCAATTAAGGAACTTAGAACTAAAAGAGGAAGCTTTATGTGAGATGAACTTATACACAAGAAAGGGCCTACAATGTCTATGTGCTTTATCATATAGCTTCTAGGTGCCACATCAACAAGTACAAAAACACCCAAGTGCCCATATGTAGAATAAATGATAAACTAAGCAGTGGTAAGGCACCACCTCATAGTGCCAAGGTGCCGCTTGAAAAAAATTGGTGTAAGGCATGATAAGTGGCATCTAGGTGCCACTGCATCAATCACTATGTACCTCAATACACATAATTGAATTTTTTTGAGCCATTTGATGATAATGAGATCATTCTTATAAGAACAATCTTTGTATAGATTATAAAGAATGTCACTAAAAAAGATTATTTTTCTTGACCTTTTATTTATCAAATGTTGGATACATTAGCATTCATTTCTTCTATTATTTTTTTGATGGTTATTTAGAAATAATTAAATTGTGATAGCACTTAAAAGACTAAGAAAAAACTACATTCACGTGCTCTAATGTTTTAAAGACTAAGAAAAAACTACATTCACTTGCCCTCATGAAACATTTATATTTAGTAGAATGACTTTTCGTGTATATAATGCTCAAATAATTTTTATTTTTTAATTTAATAAAACAATGCATTGTAGTGTTTATGAATGATTTTTTAGTTTTTTGGAACTTTTTTCGTAATTATCTTGACTACTCAGTATTAGTTCTAAAAAGATGTAAAGATACAAATTTATTTTTAAATTGGAGAAATGCCACCTTATGGTTAAGCAAGGTATTGTGTTGGGCCATAAAAATAACTAAAGCATAAATTAGAATT
Organism: Cymbidium sinense; assembly: GCA_021442155.1. Lineage (NCBI taxonomy): Eukaryota > Viridiplantae > Streptophyta > Magnoliopsida > Asparagales > Orchidaceae > Cymbidium > Cymbidium sinense. Next base: position 122,088,096 of record CM038224.1, on the reverse strand, counting down.
ATTAAAAAAAATTTTACCAGCCATTTCAATTAAAGGAATATAGAGTTTATTAGGTCATGCAGGATTCTACGAATGATCTATAAAAAAATTTTCAAACTCACAATGCCACTTTGTAATTTATTGAAAATAGAGGTCCCTTGTAATTTCACAAAGAAATGTTATATGTTATTTTGTTGTTGAAAAATAAACTTATTATTGCATCGGTTATTGATGCAACTGATTGAAAGTTGCTTTTGAACTTATTTATGATGCAAGTGATTTTACAATACGTGTTGTTTTAGAATAAAAGAAGAATAGAGTGTTTCATGCTATATACTATACTAATAAAACTTTAACAAAGTGACAATTGAATTATGCAACAAGAAAAACAACTACCAGTAATTTTTATCATCGACAAGTTTCATGCATATTTGATAGGGACTAAAGTAATTGATTATACTGATCATACAATAACAATAACAAGTTTTATCCCACTACATATGGTCGGCTACATGAATTCTTTTTTTCCATTGTGTCCTATTAAGTATCAAATTTTTAATTAATTCTAATAAAAGAATGCTAGTTTTTATACTTTCTAACCAAGTCTTTTTAGGCCTACCTCTATCTTTCTTAACATAAGTCAAATCTTATACATCTACTCTCCTAATTGAGTCATCAGACGGCCGACGTTTTATGTGACCGAACCATCTAAGGCCATTCTCTCTAATCTTATTTGCCACTAGAGCTGCTCTAACCTTTTCACGTGATATATTTATTTCATTTTATCTCTAAGCATAAAGCCATCCCAACTGAAAGCATCCTCATCTCTAACACTTAATTTTATGCTTCGTTATTAATAACATTTTGTGACAAGCATTGTAGATCTCACCACCATCTTATAAAATTTTTCATAAAGTTTAAGTGATTATTTTCTATCACACAATAGGTTCGATGGATTCCTTGACTTCAGCCATCTGATTTGAATTCCGCTAATAACACCACCATCTATTTCACCATCACTTTTGAACAATAGACTTGAGATATCCGAAACGATCACCATTTTACAACTTAATTACATCAATACAACCTCATTAGATCTTCTACAACCAATAGACCCATGCATTCTGTTTTAGATCTACTCAAAAGAAAGCTTTTAAACTCTAAGTTTCTCTTGAACTTCTTTTCTAGTATTATCAACAAGAAGAATACCGTTAGCAAAAAGCATCCGCCAAAGTACATCCTCTTATAAATGTTTAGTAAGAACATCTATAACTAAAGCAAAAAAACATATGAGCTTAAAACCAATCTTTGATGTAATTAAACTAAAATAGGAAAATATTTGGTTAAACCTCCTTGTGTTTGAACATAAGTAATAACTCATAGTATACATATCCTTAATGACTTGAATATAAGTGAGATTAATTTTCTTCTTATCTAGAACTCTCCAAAGTACTTCTCTTGGAACTTTATCATATGCTTTTTCTAGATTAACAAATATTATAGATCCACCTTAATCTCTCTATACTTCTGCATCAAACCTCTCATCAAATGTAAAGCTTATATTAGACCTACCCAACATGAACCCAAACTGATTTTGAGCAACAAATAAATAGCTTGTTGCAAAATCTAGGCTTAATCAAATAGATATTGATACTACAAGAATTTGATCAGAAATTCATACTAGAAAATGACTTGAAAACAAGTGCCAGATTATTTATCATGATTAGAAAATGGAATTTAAAAAAAAAAAAAGAACCTTAGAAATGAGTGAATCATTTCTAGACAAGTAAATATTTTCATACAATCATCAAAATGTTTCTTGGTATGCTGATTTCAATCATTTCTTGTAGTGATATTCTACCTTATGACTTATCCTATCTATAGAAGAAAAAAATGTGTATGATATTAAGTACTATTTCTAGGACAAATATTTTTTTTATAAAAAAAACGTGCAAATCAACTTTTAAGAAATGTGCTCCTAGTGAAGAAATAGAAAATATATTTAATGAGGTGCCTAGGTTCTATATGTACAACACAACTAGACTTTGTAGGCCTTTTTGTATATATAGGTCCATCTTCATATGGAGCTACTTCTTTTTTGTCTTTGGTTCTTTAATTGATTCTTAATGCTCTTTGGCTCTTTCCACATCATTTTATACTTGATACGTTCATGAAATAGAATCGATCCTACTTGTATCATATTACTTGGAGACAATGTTAGATTATTGGGACTTTCTAGTGAGTATAAACTCGTTAGTCACTTATACTATGCCTTTGCGTCCATTTGATAACGCTTTCTGTTTCTTTAAACAACAAAAACTGTTTAAAAACTTTTGGTTTAATTGCCATGCAAAAAAATTTAGCTGCATGAATGCAAAAAAATTACTTGCTTAGAACATGGTGATGACTTCCGTAGGACATCACTTTTATGAATCTATTAATCTATTTAATAAATAAATCACTTATTTATGGTTACTTTTATTCTATTGTAATAATGTAAAATTTATATTAATATTTATTTTAATCATTTAATCACTCATATAAGTACCTTAAATTTTTTTTTTTTAGTAACTATATGATATGAACACATATCCCCAAACCATCAACAGAGACCAAAGAATAAGAAAAAGGCCAAATTGGCTAAAAGACTTCATCAACAACTAACCAGAAGAAGATCCTAATGAGAATAAATCAATAGGTAAATAAATAAAATAATTAGCTTTTTACAGAGGATTTCCAGAATACATAAAAGAAAATATCACAAAGACAGAGACTGTCCCAACAGAGCTGATTACAAGAAGAATCAAGAAGTATAAACATATAACAAGCTAGCCCAGCAGATAAACAGAAGAGTAATAAGCATGAGATCAAGAAATCTAATCACAAAGACAAAGATCCAAAATGTAAGATTAATAGCATGAAGATCAAGAAGTCTAACTAACTAAATGACAGAGGCAAATGTACAATGTAAATCGCCATGAGACAACAAAAAACTATAAATAGATCGAGGAATGAAAAGGGTTGAAGAATTTATCTCAAGAACTCCTCCTAACCCCGCCTCTCTTCCTCCTCCGGTCTTTCTCTCCTCTAGCTCAAATTTCACGGTGGAAACCGGAAAACCCCAAACTGACGACGAAAGTCCCCTGGATCTCCTCCAAATTCTCTCTCTCAAGGTGGTTCCTGATCTCGTGACTTTCTACTGGATCTTCCTTGATCGACCATCGCCGTAGTGATCTCCTCCATCTCCTCTAAAACCCTCAGAGCCAACCGAAAGTGAAAAGGAAAAACAAGAAATGAATTAGGGTTACTCGATTCATCAGAATCGAATCATACCGCCGATCTTCGACACTGCTTTTCCACTCAAACTCATCCAACGATCCTTAATCAAAGACGATCAAACCGAACACCATCCGGAATCCACCACATCTAGAAAGAAAGGCAACCGCGTGATCAAAACAAAGATCCAAGGGCGAGATCAACACGATCCAACGCTTCCAAGCAAGCAAGAAAGACCCAAATCCAAGAGAGCCCATCCAACTAGAAAGGCGCTAGATCCAACGGATCGATAACACTCCGATTTTCCCATTAACTCATGCTTGACTAATTGGAAAGGATTTCACTCACCGCTTGACTCAACTCACACCCAATGTAACCCAAATTGGAACAAGAATGAGCAATTCAATCCGGAAGTTTTAATCACTCAAGCTCACCAGACAAACCCACATGTAAATTAATCATCCTCTCAACCGTAATCTCGATATTAATACATATCATTGGTGCTCTCGCTGACTTTCCACATATCAAACAATGGCAGAAGGTACAAGATATTCAGCAAAAACTATGGAAGAATGTGTCAACAGACAAAACAAAACTGAGGAACAAATGCAATCCATTACCATGATACTTAATGAAGTATCCAAAAGATTATCAATAGAGGAAAACTAGACAAATCCTCTCAAGAGCAAGAACAATCACGTGTATGTAACTCATACCCACCGAATTTATTACTAATCCTCCTAGAATCAACAACAAACAAATAGACTACCAAAGTTGATATGCCAAGATTTAATGGTGACAACCTGGTTGGTTATTTAAGCGCAGATCAATTTTTCCAATATTACAATCTATCCAAGATCAAGTTTCTAATTGCTTCAGATATATGGACGCTCTTAGTCGGTATCAATGGATGCACAAAGAATAAACAATTATACATGGAATGCTCAAAGAACTGTAATTCGAGAGGTTCGGACCATCACTTTATGTAGATGAATTGGCTAATTACAAATGTAAATCCACCCGTGATTTCTACAATGAATTTGAGGAGCTACCAATCGATTTCGAATTTCCGATTTTCTACAAAGTTGTTTTGAATCGTAAACATGACATTAAAAGAGAAGTAAGCACCGCAGCCTAACTTCTCTACAACAAGCCTTCAATTGGCAAAATTAATGGAAGATAGATTACAAGATGATATATCTACAAACAGATCTTATACTCCACAAAATGGATGAATGAAAAAACCCATTGCCGCCAACACCAACATGGCAACAACTAGCCAAAATACACAACAAAGACCACAAATACCCATTCGTAAATTAACCATCGCTTCAATTGGAAGAAAGAAAAAGAAAAGGTCTTTGTTTCAATGATGAGAAGTGGTCATAGATGCAAATCAAAACTCTTTACCCTCAGAATACCAAGGAACAAGAAAATCCTCAGAAACCTAACCCAATCATGGCAAGAATCGATTTAATTCGTGAAGAGTTCCTCAAATCGCTTTAAATGCCTTTACAGATACCAAACCCTAACTCTTTACAGGCGTATCAGTAACAAACAAGTTCAGTGTCGATTGATAGGATCAACCCACAACTTTATCCAATCTAAACCGCCAACTTCTTAAACCGCAATTAATCAATATCGCTTTTAAAGTGCTAAGTAGGAATGGAGAGACTCTACAATGTTCGAGTTTGCTCTAATGTGCCTATTCAACTACAAGGACACACTTTAAAACAACAGATTGCTACCCATCGCAAAATGCAAGTGGGCGATGTTTTTAGGAGTGCAATGGTCGGAATGCTAAAGAAACGACTACAAAAAAAGCTCACAACAAGCTCTCTACCAAACGACCAATTAATCTGCTAACTACAAGCAACCAAAATAGAAATATTACATTCCATCGCTTTACCAAACTACAAAATCGAAAAATATCGCTTCTACTTGGATCGAGAAATTAATGAGGGAACAAGCGTCCTAATCATGATTTCACCATCTACCCGTAAAGTATACAATGGTATTAAAAAATACAAAGAAGCTTTGGAACCGAAATTTTGCCTCCCAATATTGATCACCAAATACAAATAAACCTGACTCATTGCTAAGGTTAAAACTACAGATATCCTATTTTCAAAAGTAAATAAAAAGCGATTAAAAACATGATGGACAGCATTATAAGAGAAAGTACAGTCTTTCTCATCTCCCTTACTTATTAAAAAAAGGATGGCACTTGGCGTTTTGTGTGATTATGAGCTTTAAACAAGTGCACCATACGATAGTTTCCATGCCAACTCGAGAATTAATGGATGAATTATATGGAGCCGTTTTTCCAAGTTGGACCTAAGATCGTTATCATCAAATAAGAATGGCGACATTCATAAACCGCCTAACACATGAAGCCATTATGAATTCATAATGCCTTTGGGTTAACCAATGCCCCATCTACCTTTCAAGCACTAATGAATTGTAAACCATTCTTAAGAAATTTGTTCAGTGTTTCATGATATACTCATATACCAAACTTGGAAGTACATCAAGAACATCTACATCAGATAACAACAATCAAACAACACTCATTATATGTCAAACCATCCAAATGTTCATTTATTCAAAAATGAATATTTGGGACATATTCTTTCAAGGATGAGGTGGATCCCAAGAAAATACAAGCAAGATAAGCTTGGAATATGCCAAAATCAATAAAACAGTTAAGAGGATTTTGGGATTAACGTTATTATAGAAAGTTTGTCAAAACTATGCAAATTGCTTCTCCTCTTACATCAATCGCCAAACAACAATTCCATTGACGATCAATCAACAACAAAGATTCACAAAACTAAAAGAGGCTATGGTAACATTACGACTTGCATTTCCTAATTTTACTATGCCATTTATCTCGAAACAGATCTCTGGGAGAAATGAGTCAGATAGAATAATCACCCATTAGCTTATTTCAAAAAGCTAAATCCTACAATGCAAAAAAGTCTTCAACCTGCTAGAGAACTCATGCAATTATCAAGCGGTACAAAAGATTTATGGGAGCCAAATTTACAATCGAATCGACGTAAAAAATATTAGAGAATTACAAAGAAATTCAAACCCAACAAAGAAAGATTTTGGTCAAACCGGGTATGATTATAGTATTGAATATAAACCGGCATTACAACAAAGCAACATGATGCCCGGAAAAAATGTTTAACACGAAGACGATTAAGGATCAAAGACTTTAATGTCATTAAACTTCAAGATATACTCAAAGAATTCAAGGATCTTATTCAAAGAAATTACAGAGAGAAACCAAAGCTAATAAGGAATTACAAGAATTATATTGCGACAAGCGAATTATTCCCTCATTACATTGAATAATTCGAAAGGCGTAATTGTAATAGCAAAAAAGACTCGACTTAAAACAAGATCATAAGAGAATTCCATTCAACACCAATAGGAGGGCATGGAGGCATTCAAAACTATGACTAGAATTACTCAACAATTCTTGGAAACAGATGAAAAAGGATATTAAACAATTTGTATCAACATGCCCCATTTGTCAACAAATCAAATATGATACTGAGACCCAGGATTACTACAACCACATACCAATATGGGAGGAGGTATCATGGATTTCATCACCGGTTTACCTAAGTCTCATAATAAAACAACTATACTAGTAGTGTGACTATCAAAGTATGCTCATTTCTCTACCAAAACAATTTTCTGCAGCTAGCTCAAATCTTTATCAGACATTGTGAAACTCCATGGGATACCACAAGGAATAGTATCATGTGAGATCCATTGTTTATGAGCAATTTTGGCAAGAATTGTTCACTAAGTGGAACAACTTTAAAGCGCAAGTTTACCATCCTCAAACAGATGGACAAACGTAAGTAACTAATAATCCTAGAACAATATCTAAGGAGCTTTGTTTTGGATACACCTAAGGCATGGTTACAATTACCATGGGCGAGTTTTGCTATAACACAAGCATCAATGCTTCAACCAAAATGACTCCTTTTCAAGCTTTTATGGTAGACTCTCCTACAATCATTCCATATGCTATCAATACCCCAAAGAGGTAGAATCGATACAACAAAGAGACAAGAACATACAAACCGAAACAAATTTACAGAAGCTCAAAACATGATGAAACATTGTCGATAAACATGAAGAGACCTTCAAAAGTCAATGAATTAGTTTTAGTTAAAATACAACCTACGCAGACTTGGACAAGAAATCAAGATACCAAATTGCAAAAGAAGGTATTATGGACCCTTCAAAATACTCAAAAAAATAGGTATGGTGGCTTATAAAATTGAATTACAAACAACAAAATACATAATGTATTTCACATATCTAGATTAAAACCATACAGTGATTCACTATCCATCCAAAGACGCTTATCAAACCAATTCGAGATGGACAAATGTTTATTATACCTATCAAAGTCGGATCAGAATGATACAAAGGGAGATCAACATCAAAGAGGTATTAATCCAAGGGAAGGTTTATTAGAAACAGATATTTGGGTAAGAAAGAAATACGAAAATTTTCCTGATTTTGACGGGACAAGGTGAGGGAGTAATGATATGAACACATATCCCCAAACCATCAACAGACCAAAGAATAAGAAAAAGGCCAAAAAAAAGACTTCATCAACAACTAACCGTAAGAAGATCCGTTAACAGAGAATAAATCAATAGTAAATAAATAAAATAATTAGCTTTTACGAGGATTTTAATACATAAAAGAAAATATCACAAAGACAGATGTCCCAAAGAGCGACATGAAGAATCAAAGTATAAACATATAACAGAGCCAAAGAGATAAACGTAAGAGTAAAGCAGATCAAGAAATCTAACCGCCAAAGACAAAGATCCAAAAAAGTAAGATTAATAGCATGAAGATCAGAAGTCTAACTAACTAAACAGAGGCAACAGAATTAATGTAAATCACATGAGACAAACAACTAAAAAACTATAAATGAGATCGAGAGGAATGAAAAGGGTTGAAGAATTTATCTCAAGAACTCCTCGAACCCCCTCCTTCTTCCTCCTTCTCCGGTCTTTCTCTCCCTTCAAATTTCACGGTGGAAACCGAAAACCCCAAACAGAAAAGTCCGGATCTCCTCCAAATTCTCTCAAGGTGGTTCCTGATCCTCGGACTTTCCTACGGTGGATCTTCCTTGGATCGACCATCGCCTAAGGATCTCCTCCTTCTCCTCCGATCTCCTCTGAAACCCTAGCGAGAACCGAGAAGCGAAAGGAAAACAAGAAATGCATTAGGTTACTGATTCAATCCAGAATCTCGCCCATCGATCTTCGACACTGCTTTTCCACTCAAACTCATCCAACGATCCTTAATCAAAGACGATCAAACCGCCGTGACAACACCATCTGGAAATCCACTCACATCTAGAAAGAAAGGCAACCGCGTGATCAAAACAAAGATCCAAGGGCGTAGATCACATCCACGATCCAACGGCTTCCAGCAAGAAAGACCCAAATCCAAGAGAGCCCATCCAACGAGGAGGCGCTAGATCCTACGGATCGATAACACCGATTTGCCCATTAACTCAGCCGACTCAATTGGAAAGGATTTCACTCAGTTTGACTCACCCAAGAACAAATTGGAAGCGAATGAGAATTCAAGAAGTTTTAATCACTCAAACTCATCAGATCAAACTAATTAGTAAATTATTCCTCCTCTCAACTGTAATCTCAGATATTAATACATATCACTATAACTCTTTTAGCATTTTAGACAATCATCATTCACTTTACTCCTAGCAAATATCGTGCATTACAACATACTAAACAAAACCTTTGCATCTATGTTGCCGATTTCTTAGCCAAGGATGAGTAGTTGGAAGAGATTTACTTTGTAGGAATAATATTCTCCATTTCTTTTGCTTCTCATCAAAATTTTTATGGTTTTTTGTGTATTCTTTGTTGGATCTAAGTTTCCACAAGGGCAACAGACCTTACTATCAATCATGGTTTAGACCTTGAAAGGGGAAATAAAGAGAAATAGAGATGTAGAGAGAAGCTCTGAGATCTTTCTAGATTTCACTATCATAAAAATTATATGACTTGGTCATATATTGGGCACATCTTATGACCATCTATTTATAGGTTAAGTTCAATGTTCAACACTACAAGAATGATTATAATTAAGAAATTTAAAAAATTGACATGAAACTAATCAATTAATGAGATAGTGAGGCAAATTATTCTGGTTGGTTGACATAAGTTCAAAAGTTAGATGATTTATACCTAGTTCTAAGTTGAGGGCAAGTCTTCTCAGTGAGTTCTATAGGAAAAGTCCTGTTGCAAGTTCTTCTAATTAATAAGCAAATATTTTGACGATACTTTCAGTTAAAAGAAATCAATTTCCGTCACCACTGAGCAAGTCCCTACTTCAACTCAAGCAGTGGCCATTGATTCTTCCTCTGTACGGTTGATGATGAGGGCACCACCTTCTGTTGTGGTTCTCAATATTCTTCGATCTCCTTGCACAGTCACTTCTGTTATAGAATCTTGATTTTCTGTTGTGGACACTGCCATCATTCCCTTTTATTCTGAACTAACTCTACCTGCTGTTGATCATTTAGACCTTGGCTCTTATTGTGAGCTCCTGAAGTGGGATTGAAGCACTTGGTAGCGATCAAGTAAGTAACCCGGTTGAGGGAACTGGTATTGATCAAAGAGACACTTACATAGCACACAATTCTTATATATTTACATATCTAACACCTAAATTTTCATATTTACATAAATATCATCCAAATTTTTAATATTACATCAAAAATAGAATCATCATTAATTTTTTTCAAGTGAAATACACCTTTTTATGCATACGATAAGTACCATATTTATAAATATCTAACTTTAGGTATTTTTTATGTAAATGCATAAGAATTGTGTGCTATGTATGTAAATTTCTCAATATTTTGTCTCCATTCTCATTTTACTTTTTGAAATCTTAGAGGTATGAAATCCACTCTTCACTGGAGGACTGAATGTTGTGTATTGTGCGGCAGAACTCTTATTCAATATGCTTATTTTATTATTTTGTTGCCGTAGAGTTTTTTTGATGGGCTTGTTTTTTCAATTCAAACCACAGAAAAAAAAAACAAATTTTAATCCAAATTTTGTCATTTACTTTATTGTAATTCTTTGCTCATGTTTGCAAATTCCTACCGGCATTGTGGAATAATTTGAATTTTTTTGAAGTAGATTTACATAGATACCACACAATTCATATGTATTTACATATCTAATATCAAAACTTTAATTTTTACTTATTTAATCACTCATTCTTTAATATCACATTAAAAATATCATCATCAATCACTATTTAAAAGTGAAAGACATCTTTTTAAACATAGAAAAGTATTAGATAAGTAAATATCTAATTTGAGTGTTAGATATGTAAATTTATAAGAATTGTGTGATATGTGTGTAAATCTTGCTTTAAAATATTGGGATCTGAGTTGTATATTCTGCTTAAGTCTGCGTGCAGGGCTGTTGCAGTCCATTGTAAAGAGAAGGGGAAAAACATTTCGAAGATAGCTCTTCAGTACAGTCTGATGAATAAAGATATTTCAACTGTGCTTGTTGGCATGACTGCTGATTGATCAGGCATGTAAGCCTTTTTTTCAGCATGGATTATTTAATTTGGTATGAACACCTGAGAGCATAAATTATTTAGTATGGCGTGCACTGGCCGCATGTTTTGGCTTGACGAAACACACACACACACACACATATATATATATATATATATATATATATATATATATATATATATATATATATATATATATATATATATATATATATATATATATATATATATATATATATAGTAAAATTTGCTAAAAGCAAAAAAAATTGTCTCAAATTATATTGAAAAAGATTAAAGATAACTTTAAATGATATTTATCTATTGAATATCAATTTAGATATTCTTATCAGATGCCTTATTCACTTGCTGTAGAAAATAGTCTAAATTATTAAAATGGTTAGGCAAATATTCCTGTCGCCAGTCAATGCTTTGACAAATAGCTTAGCATTATTTAGGTGCGTAGCTTAAGACAGTTTGTTTTATTGTAAATATTCAGAAGTGATAGTTTTATTTTTAGAAGTGAATTCAAATATTTTTTAATTAAATGTGTGTGTGTTATATTGCAATTCAGCTTAGCTTGTAAGCCTTTTTTTTCAGCATGGATTATTTAATTTGGTATAAACACCTGAGAGCATAAATTATTTAGTTTGGCGTGCACTGGCCGCCTGTTTCTTGATGAAACACACACACACACATATATATATATATATATATATATATATATATATATATATATATATATATATATATAAATTTATCACAGAATGGCTATTTTCATGCTCGCATGAGCCAACAGGGTGGGGGGTATGTTAACAAGAGTTGTTCCTACAGTTATTATTTTCATGCAATTTTTGCTTCCAGGCAGATGGAAATTCTCATGTGTTTTTGGCCAGTTGTAGCTCGTGATTGACATATATTTGATATTCACTGAATTTAAATTGAGATAAATTTAATATAAAGTTAATTAATCAGTTATATTGCACTCATTTCAAAATAAATTTATTAATTAAAAACTCGCTATAATCAAATTTGAATTAAAAGATTTTGATGTTAAAAAAAAAAAGCTGTTTACTTCTGCTTGTGGCTATCTGAATCATTATAGTATGAGGTTATGCATATTAGTAGTCATCCTGCATGTTTTGGCTTAAGTTTATTAGAAGAGTTTGTGCTTATGTTGTAGGTAGAGGATAATGTTGGCTCTGCTCTGGAGCTCTCTGGCGTTGGAATTGACGAGGAAACTCTGCAGGAGGCAGAGGCTATCTTAGAGCCTGTGAAGAACCAGACTTGGCCCAGCGGAACTCAGCACAACTAGTTTCTGGTTTTTTTTTTTATCAGGTTTGACACTACTGTATTTTCTTGTGTAAAATTACTTGTTAATTGACTTTTATTATTATTTATTTTGTAGATTTCGAAGCACGTTCCTTGAGGACATCTTCCTTGCGGTTCATGTGATCTACCGTAATATAATTGGTTGTGTGAGCTTTTGTGGCTTTTTTTCTTGGTGCGTGGTTGACAGAATTATTGTATTTGATGTCATATATGACGTAAATTTAAGCTTATTGTATGAAAGTTTGATATTAGTTTGATATTTGCTTAATATTTGTGCATTAATCACGTTGTGATGCAGATATTAAACTTCTTGTGCGAAACGTGAAAGCTTGTTAATGATTAAGTTGCGTTAAGTGGGTAGTTTTGTATCGGTTGATGGCTATATGGAGTAATTAGATATCCAGCGTTCACCTTTGATCTCATGGTAGACTCGGAGAGGCAGAGAAGGAGAATCACATTCGCCAGATGTTAGCGCAGACTGTATTCGAGCCGCTCAAAATCAACGAACATTTAACTATGGATTGAAATCGCTAACTTAAAACCCAGTCAACAATTCATTCTGGCTCATTTAGCTTGAAGCTAAAATAATTTTCAGTGATTATCTGAGCAAATTTCAGCCATATTCGGGTTCATCTATTTTAACATAAGATTTAATAATCTTAGATGAGGTAATTTATTCATATTTTTCACTTATTTTTTTGTCATGTTAGGAATCAAAGCTGAGAGAATTTTCATTGCTTATGAAAATTTTCATAGTATTGAGTTGAGGAATGAATTGATCGTATTAGCGAAGATGGGTCACTAAGTTTATTTATAAGAGTTTAAACTGTCATCTCGACAGCCTAATGATATCTTTTGGCAGATTTTCTTTATTTTTTTTTCTAATAAGTTTTTTCTCCTGTTTTAAGAGACTCTTGAGTCTTATATATATTTATATATATATTTTCTAGAATATGTGTGTAATATTTATAGTAGGACTCTATTATCATTATTATTATATCATATCCTCATTATTTTCTTCATTGATTATTCTCTTCTATCGTTTATACTAAACTATTTTCGTATCAATATATTATTTAATTAAAAAATTAGTATTATAATTGTGGCTTTTTCTAAAAAAATAACTCCACGTAATAAATGGCAATTCATATTTGCTGTGGCAGACTCATTGTTCTCATGCTCTGCAAAAATAATACTAATAATAATAATAAGGGGGATTTACGTCAAACATCATTATTTACATATTTAATACTTAAACTTACTATTTTACAAATTTAACACCTAAAACATTCTAACACAACAATATTACCATTTGTGAAGCTCGTTTTTCTTTTTAACACTTGTTCGCTTCGTTCTTTTTAAGAAGTTCCCTCGAGCTCTGAAAAAGCTGGCTCCTTTGTACACAAGGGATTTTATGAAGGCTAAGGGATTGAGAAGTTGTTCAATCGTTCTCTGTTGGAACGCCTTGTGAGTCTTCTATGTGTTTATATTGCCCTTATAATCTTGTTTCTATATTGCCCTTGTAAGCTTTTACTTATTTGTTTTCTTAATCTTTTTTCACATTGTTTTTGCTTTTCTATTTTGTAAAGATTTTCTCATTGGTCCAAACAGACGATCTGGGAAAATTTTCTGGGAAAATTTGAAGAAGCTATAGTGCACCCTCTCTCAATATTGAAGGAAGTTAAACATAGATATCCCTCCAGGTGAGTAAACAAACCGATCTACCATTTGGCTAAAATTACCCTTTTTGTGAAGACAAGTACAAATTAAATGAGTGGTAGATAGAAATTAATCTTAATTATCTTCTTAGAGATTTAAAAGTTATAGATTTTTTTATTTGTTGTTTAGATAAATTTGAATCTAATATGTCATGAATTTTCACCTATTTAAGCTGAAATAGGACCCTAGAAGAGCCTATTATATGGATTTTACCTCACGATAGAATAAAGTGGATGCTTATGGTTTTAACAAACATGATTTGAGGTGTAAAGGGTAAAAGAGAAAGAGAGGAGATAGAGAAGAAAATATTAGAGCTGGAAGAGAAGAAAACCACCAGTTTTGTATATCTGTGGAAAATTGTTTGGATATGATACGCACAATGGTGTTCGTGCATGCATAAAGGTACAAAAGCTAGTGTGCTTGTATTGAAGGAAAGTTTAGTTTTGTTAGAAAAAATCTTGTTGTTTTGAACGGGAATACTACCAAGATATTTTAGTATCTTCATCAGTCTCTTGTTTTGCTATTTAGTCTTTTTTATTTCTCTCAAAACTTAAAATAAGGGTTCGTTCTATATTGCCTGTCTTGACGCAAGTGGCGGTTGGGTTTGATTGAAGTTTTCATTTTTGGGTGATTGCTTTTGGGTGTGATTTGTTGGGATTGACGACAGGGGGATTGCTGTAATAATGTAATTGCTCAACCCATGTAATACATTTTCATTATTCTCATATGGCAATGTCATGATGTTTCATTATAAAGTTCTTCAACACCTTTGCTTCTTATTACCTTCTCTGCTCATAGCTTTTAAAGGATAATATTATTTTAGCTTTGCCATTTAGGATTGAAAGCAAGTTCTAAAACTCTAAATTATTTGCTTAGCACTAGTTCTATACATAGTGTTTCATTCATTTTAAAGACTAGTTTAGCTTTTATCTTTGCCATTTAGGATTGTAAATAGGCTAAATTCTAAACTCGTTATTAGATTTCAATTTACTTGTTAAGAATTTGAATTTGACAAATTACAATAGAATAAATAATTTGAATACTATTTGAATCATGGTTCAATATTATTCTCTTAGTATTTGAAAATAAATAATGCTTCTTTGTTAATTATATTGGATTTTCGTTATATGGAATGTCGAGAAATTATTTTCTACTTACCCTATCGGTGAAGATGACTAAATTTTAATTTAAAAGCGATATGAGTCTGTGGCTATATGTAATCATCAAATTTGGTGGACATTGGGTTGAAGTCAAGAGAACAAATAGAAGTAAATATGAAGGCGGAAAACAAAGAACAGTTAAGCTTGAGAAAGACCTACTCAATTTTATTGTGCTTAAAGAGAAAGTGGAAGGAATTTGCACATGGCTACAAAGATATGGATTTAAGTTATATTATCATATTTTTGAGACATCTCCAAAGGAATATAAACTTATTGAAAGTGACGTTGAAGTTTTGCAAATGATTTAGAGTATTTTGCAAGTATCAAGGTTGAGGTGGTGGTTGCAAATGCATCTAAGATAATGCAAATAACATATTGTCACAAGATAGAGATGTTTCTTTTCATAGTGACATGCTTGAGTGCAATCATTCCTATCCCAACAATATTGATGTTTCTAACTCTCTACTTGATGAATGGAAGACTTTGGACAGTGAATGTTATATTCAGACTCCCAAAACTTTGAGGCCACGCAGGAGACCGAAAAAGAATAGATTCAAGAACTTTTAGAAAAAATAGCCAAAAAAGCACGAAATATTCATAAATGTAGTGTGGCCTATGGGGACACTACAACTACATGCAAGAATGCTAAGTAGATGAAGATGCAAGTATGACTCCATTTTCATTGTTGATAGTAGAACTTGTGCCAAGTTACCAATTAGAATGGAAGAAATTTGAAAAAAAATAAATTAGATTGATAGATTTTTTGGAACTATTTTTGATGTGACTATTTTTAGTTTGTGATACTATAGACTTTTTGACGAAGTCACATAGCTTTTGATCCTGACATTTCGATTTTATTTAAACTTTTATATTATCCATGATTACTATGACAAGAATGTCTTTTTCAGGTGAAGTTGTAAATTAATTGATGGTTGTAATTTTGGGATTCAGATTTGAATGGATGTATTGACATCCTTTCTTAACTATGATGCTTTTAATCCGCTGTTTGAATCTTTGATGCTTTGAAGTTGCGTTTTATTAAGTATATGCTAATTTGAATCATTTGATAGAATATGAATCCTTCAATTCTAAATAAAGTGCTTCGCTCATTTACTTGGATATTTGGCTTCTTATAAAGAATATGCTTGTTGTTATATGTTGCTTTGGTCTGTTATTTTAACCGGACATATCATTTGTTGGGAACCGATTATGGGTTTTATTGTTGTTTGATTGTTTTTGACTTATGGGCATTTTTTTTTTGTTGGACTATGGTGGTAATATTATTTATTATAAGAGTTGCAATTTAACTTGCCTATTTAATGCATATATTATTAACACTTGTTTTACTTGTTATTCTACTACATGTTATTCTTGGTTTTCTATAGCTTGTTTTCTTGTTGTTTGTTATTCTTATTCATCGCCTTCTACTAGTTTTTCTGCATTAATTTTAATGAATGAATGTTGTTCTTGCTTGTTATTTTTTGAGAATTCAAATATTTCTAATTATTAAATCTTCATTGCTCTAACAAATGTCACATATTTTTTAATGTATAGCAATATTGATGCACTAAACATTACCAATATTTCTATAATACTTAATTGTCACGTTAAATTTATAAATATTATAAGGTTCATACAACGTATGATAAATTTATATGACCATTATCCCCATCAACTGGTTTAGACGCCAACCCACTTTCATCACTTCAACTTGATTCATGTGTTCATTTATCTTTGAGAATTTACATACGTTGCATCATAAATTGCATCTCTCATTGATTGATCTATGAGCTAAACTCAATCAAACAATGAACAAATTTGATTCAAATCCGAAGCTCCTCGTCATGAACTATTAAATAAATAAACCTTCACCTGTGAATGGTTCAACCATGGTATATTTGCAAATCTCATGGCCGCCAAGGATCAACCACACATTAAGAACCTTTACTTGCTTTTTATTTATTTATTTTGGGACATTTGAGAATATAATCACAAACTCATATGCATAACATATGTGCACAAATTTAATTATATCAATAATTAGATCTTAATAGTTTGATCAGTATCATATGCCTTTGCAATGTTAGTTAAGACCATTAAATATATATATATATATATATATATATATATATATATATATATATAATCCCAAAATTATGAAAACTCAACTCACTCAAGATCAAAGATCATAATATAATTTTCAATTGAAGCTTGCAAGATCCAAAAAATTAAAAAAAAAGAAAAAGAAAAAATTTACTTCATTTTTTATTCTAGTTAACTTGCAACAAGATGAGCAACTAATACAAAAGTGCAAAACTAAAAGAGTGCACAAACAAAATAACCATAATCCTAACTCACCTAAAAATTTCAATTATTGTCCACCGTTCCATAAACTAAAGCATAAGTTATATTCCACTTGAAAGTGTTGAAAGAAACTCGATATATAAAATATATACAAAGATTAGTGGTGGCTGAAAACCGCTAAATTATGCTTAGCTGATAAAGAATGGATACAATAAATTTCCATGAAAGAAAAATTTAACAAAATAGACTGACGCATGAGAAGAAGAACAATACACTTCTAAATACATGTACACATGCACTATCTAGAATTAAATTTGTACATGATAATCTTCATGCATCATTACGAATACATGTCTCAAGGTACTCTAAGAATGTATCTTCACAAGAAAGAGCCATACTTATCGACCAAACAATTCTAGTTAATTTACATCTGGAATGGAATACCTTCATTCAAGGTGTGATCCATGTGACTTAAAGTCTCATAATTTGCTACTTAATGATGAAATGAGGGTCAAAGTTGCAGACTTTGGCACCTCCTTCCTTGAGACTCAGCTCAGAGATTCCAAAGGTAATATGGGAAGATCTATCTATCAAAGCAAAATGGCGGAGCCGGAGCGAGAGGCACAATATCAATAGTTATTATTTATTGAAAACGCTCCAACATAAACGTCAAGAACCGCTTACAAGGGCACATGAAGAAGACTCTGAGGCGTTCAAGCAGAAGAAATTATTTCAATCTTAGTCAGAAATTTGATGTCGACAAGACGAAGCCAATTATGAGCTCTGGAAGACCGCTTGAAGAAAGGCTAACCGCTGTTGGGAAGAAACGAATGCTTACGGGAGAGACTAAAGTGGTACATTATTGTGTTAAAATGTTTTAGGTGTTAAAATTAAAAATAAGTTTAGGTGTTAAATATGTAAATAATGATGTTTGACGTGGTATGTATGTAAATCCCCCTAATAATAATTGTGTTTAGCCAATATAAAAAAAAATCAAATTTATAAAATATAAATAAAAGATAATATCAAGTGCGCATATTTAAATTGATTATCGGGACTCAGAGAGAGTTATAATAATCTTTAAGTATTTGCAATCTATACAAATTTTTATGTTCTACTTGTAGACTCCAGGTTATCAAGGCCATCCAATAGCGCCATTAAAATAAAGGAAGCCCCAAAATAGATTGGTGAGGTTGTCTGGCCATCCAATGAGAGCCACCAATGATGGATCAGATTTTTTTTGTTGGAAGAAATTGAAATTGCAATGTTATGCTCTTCTCATCATTGAAACTCTCAATTCTAATAAGTAAATCAAATACATCTACAAACCTACAAGATAATAGAAAATCAGGATTCAGGAGACAGGAATTGAAGAACATAAAATAAAAGGAAAATTCAAATTGTAAAATAAAATAAATACCTCATTCTCCATGCTCCAACTATTCCAACCAAACTACCTAAACCAGTAAGAACAACCTGTGATAGAAGTAAAGAGCCAATTATTCCAAAGCAATGTGAGAACCATCCACCACCACTGATAAAGCATGCACTGCCAACCACCCAAAACCGAAGTACAACCAACCATAGATGAAAAGAAAAATAACCCACTAATAGGATCAGAGCCACCATGGCTAATGAGGGGAGATAGCCAACAAGCCAACCAACCCACCCAAACTTAAGAAAACAATTAATTTTTAATTGTTATGATCATAAGCGGTTGAAACACACAAACTAAATCAATAAGTTTCTTCAAGGTCCTCGGTTATAGGATCAAAAACTTGTCTCTTTTCTAACACTATTTTCATTTTGTAATGTCGCTCAATTGAGATGTAGTACCAATTTTTTGTTTAACATAAGACTTAACACAATAATTGCATTTGTACTTTTGTATGATTTTTCTTTTTTCTGAGACTGATATTTCAGTAAAATGTTGCCAGACTTCAGAACATTACCTTTTATCCTTTCTATCATCTATATAAGTAATTTCATCAACACTATCAATATCATTTTTTGCAGTTTCAGCATGAGGTTGAGTTGAGGAACTATTTGATTTGCTTTGAGAGTTACTTTCCATTATATCTATACAAATATAATATGATTCAATTATAAACTCGCGTGCAATTCAACAAATAATTGTAATTTGTATGTGAATAAATGATTTTAAGAGTTTACAAAAAAGCTTAATATAACATCAACCACATGTAATTTAAGATGCTATTTAAATAAATCAGTTGGTTCAGATATCTTATAATTGTAACTTAGAGGTACACTACTTTCATCTTCATCCATAAATATTATGTTTAAAATAAGGTTCAATAAGTAAATGATTTCCATTAAACTTAAAAAAAAAATTATTTTTACAAAATTAAGAAGTCACTTATTTGATAATAACATGCAATAAAAAGGTGATAAATTAAATAAAAATTTCAAATTCGATTTTAACCTCACCAACACAATGATTTTCCTTACCATCCTATTTAAATATCTAACTGCAAAAAGTATTATCCAAATTTTGAATGATACTACCATAAAATATTTTGAGGGTGTTAACAATTAGTTTTAAAATTTATCCACATATCATGGCTAAAAGGACAATCCACACCAACTACGCCCATGTTTCAAGCTAACTTTTAACTTCTTGAAGAGCACTTGCATTGTAAAAACCCACAATAATCCCATTTTTTTAGGTAAAGAAATAAAAAAGCTCTACATTAACACTATTCTAAGTCTCATACAGGTTTATGCTAGTAAATAAGCCATTCTTCTTTAAAAAAACAAAAAACCATCATCATCATCATCTTACAAGTTATACAGATCAATAGGATTCAAAATTTTATGAAGGCAATAAAGTTCTCTTTGAAGAAATGAGAAAGAAATATATGTTGAGGGATAAATTCTATAAAGTTTTAAAATTGTAGCTTAAGTATATCACCATATACAAGTGCAAACAAATTCAGCCTTCAAAACTTTATATTATACCAATTTTCAGCATGCCATATTGAATAACATGTCAAGAGGTGTATTTATCAGTGGAGCGGTGATACACTAGAATCATCTCTTCATAAGAGATTTTTGTCTTATTATTGATGTTCATCCATAAATATGAGAATGGATATGAATTATGATATTGTTCTTCTTCCAGAAAGTTGAGTCAAGGAATAAACATACTTCACTTAGGGGCTGTTTGGTTTGCTGTAAAGTGAATGCAATGTAATTAGTTTACATGTTTTTTTGTTTTTGTTTACAAGAAAGTAAAAGCATAATTTTTTGAGGCATTTGAAATACACCGCTAGAACAGTATTTGAATTAATGGTAATTCAAATAAAGATCAGAAAGATAGTAGCCGCTATGGCCGCCGTACGCTGCTGTCGCTGCCGCTTAGCCTACCACAGCCGCATAGCCTTGGCCATACAAGCCACATTCATCAGCTGCCATGATCATACCGGCCACTCGGCCGTGTATTTTAATGTCGGTTCTGCCGGGCCGATAGACTCACACGTCCAAATTAATTTATTTTTACATTACATTTTGTCAACCAAACAAAAAAAAGTCGTGAATTTCAACCAAACAACTATAGTAATCATTTTACACTGAATTCCATTTACGCAGATTCCAAATACTAACCAAACTTAGAATAGAGGATAACACATTGATTGTGTTGATCGGCTTTGAGAGTGTCGTCAAGACTCAAGAGTAATCAAGATATGATCATATGAATTATGAAATTATAATATATAAAAATAAATAACTAACGTACATCTATGCCATAAACTAACCAGTAAAATTAACTAATATTGCTACTGTCTGTGCCGTAGAAATGAGTCTTGGGCAAAGAAACAAACCGAGCGGTTGAGCCAAGTTGCGAAGTTAACAAATAACAATGACTCTATCACAGAGAAAAAACGGAGACACTGGCACTGCAGACAATGCAAGTTCTGCGTCGCCAAAGAGGGCTAAGAAATAAAGCACATTCACGTAATCACTAAGAAAACTGAGGAGATCTGAGGACCTAAGAGGCGAATAGAGAATCGTCGCCCTTTCTCAAGCCCTAGCCGCAACCGCAAAGATAAGAAACCGAGAATGAGAGAAAGAACTCAAAGAAGTCACGGTCCTCACGGAGTCGGAGTTACGAAGCATCAAAGGCTGGAATTTGAAAGGGTGAAATTGAAACCATCATTATGTTAAATATCAAGCGTTCACCTCTGATCTCACGGTGGACTCGGAGAGGCAGAGAAGGAGAATCCAGCCGCGTGATTGATTTGCAGTCGCAGCATCAGATTCGAGCCGCTCAAAAATCGAATGAGCCGATTTAACCACGGATCGAAATCGCTCGAACTTAAAATCGAGCCAACAATACTGTGGTTCGCTTGTTTAGCTTCGACTAAAAATCTGAGCCTACTTTCGAGCGATTAACGATCTTCGAGCAAATTTCTTAGCCCTACCCAGGGTTTCATCTATTTTGTGGCGTATTGCTCCCAATATGAATAATCTTTAGGGGACTTAGTATCAATTTACCCACATGTTTCGGGCCCCCACTTATTTTCCCTCAAATCACCCCGCTCTGATGAGGAATCAAGCACGGGCTCGGAATTCCCAGTTGTGCTTGCCCATGACAACCTAGCGTCAGTAGATTAATTAGTTATAATTCTTATTAGAGCACAATTTGTCACCTTTCTTGAACGTTAAATATTATTTTATTATGGTGATGACATTTACAGATAAATAATACATAATTCTTATATATTTATTTTTACATCTTATGCATAAGAAAATTACAATTTTTATAAATATGAAATTCTAGATGTTAGATCCATAAAATTATTTGCTATGTATATAAATTTTCCTTTTATTATTTCAGTAGATTTTCTTCCCTTAAGAATAATATTTTATTTTCAATGATTTCTTGTAGATTGATTTGCCCAATGAAGAATGGAGGCCGGTGGATGTGCGATTGAATATAATATATCCGAGCTATTTGATAAGGTCGGTGTGCTTAGTTTAATGAAAAATTTTAATTTTATTATCAAGACTTTGGGAGCAATTTTTTACCAATATTAAATTTATATCTGAACACTTCAAAAAATAACGTTTGAACAGGTAAGCTAGTTGTAGTGAATATATATATATATATATATATATATATATATATATATATATATATATATATATATATATATATATATATATATAGAATTTATATTCTATACAAATTTATAAAGAAATTAATTTCTTTGTTTATAATGAAAAAATATTTAATTGATTGATTTTATAGTATATTCATCTTTAAGTACATTTAATAAGTTTAAAATTTATTATGGATTTATATACAAATAATTTAATTTCTATGTATTTATATATTGGCATATAAATCTTTGTATTTATTGATATAATGCCTTAAGGTTTAAAATAAATCAGTAATATCATTAGTATTTATCCTCTGTATTAATCCGGATGTTAGGAAATGCGAAAGATTATTGTTGCGTGTTAGAAAATTTATAATGATCAAATAAAATTTAATATCTTAATTTTGTATAAAAATATGACAAATGTATATAATTAGTTGAAAAAAGAATAAGAGACTCCATTATTTTTAAATTAAAAAATCTTTGAAATGGGGAAAAAATTTACGGAACCTAGCCGGAGAATAAATAAAATATAATAAAAATATTTTTAATAATGAGCCTATATTACAATATAAACATTATAAATTCTTTTAAAAATATTAAATATATGTGATTATATTACAACAATAATATAATAATATGTTTAATAACTTAATTTAATACTGTTTTCTAAAATCTAAATATTTAGATATATTTAAGAGATTAAAGTATTTTATATTTAAATATGATAAATTAAATATCACATATGATTATAAATATAAGAAATAAGTACTCTCGATCGATATATATATGGGGGATTTACACCCATACCACTCAATTCTTATTAATTTACATATCTCACACCTAAAGTTCCCTATTTACTTAACTAACACCTAAATCTTTCAAATACATCATTTATACCACCCTAACTCACGCCGTATACATTTCGGAAACGGAGAACCGTGAAATCCCTCCCGCGTCTGAACTTCCGTGTCATGAACGACTTTGGCGGGATTAAAGTCGAGAACAAATCCTCGGTCCTGTGGAAGAAGGATACCGGCGGGTAGTTCCGTCGCTCTCCTCGCTCGTCGCAAGTTCTGCTTTCGAGGTCGCGGTAGTTCCGTCGCAAGTTCTTTCATGGTCGCGTGGCTTCTCCCTCTCGCTCGCCGGCCGCAAGTTCTGTTTCGTCAAAATCAAGGAAGTGAACAGAACGGCTTCTTTTACAAGAATTGGGAAGAAAAAAAGCAACATCAAATGCTCGAGGAGGAGAAACCAAAAAAGAGAAAGGAATCACCGCTAACAAAGAATCGCCAAAAAAAATCTGAAAGAAAAACCTACCTACAGCAGGAAACATATTGTAAGATACCTTTATTTTGTTTAACAAGTCATTAGAGAACCTACAAGAATTCTTGAAACTTTTCTAAATCCCCATGTGAACTTATACAATGTAGAGAAGTTGGAATCATCATTGGTATACAAAGAATTTACACATAACTTCAACCATTATTTTAAACTATTTTGTTTCAAAAGAAGTCATTTGATTTTATCATCAAGAGAACTCAAGGGATCTTGCTTTGCGCTCATTTCAAGCTAACATTGCTTATTTTGGACAAAAAATTCATAAAACAACATAAAGAATAAATTATAGCTCGATTTAGATGGTCTAGTCCAAGTTAATGATCCAAAAGAATTTTTGATTGAATGACAAGATTGTTTGTTGTTAGCTTGTAGGCATATAGCATTACTTGATCTCTTCGTATGACGCTTTCTAGTTTGGTTGTAAATATGTGGACCGCTCGTCTTGCATCATTTCATTTTCTTCGTCTGATAAAACGTACATAATCATGTTTGTCTTGTTTTATATCCAAACCCATCCACATGATAGCTCTCTAAATTATATGAGATATTGAAGGTTTGGATGTGAACCTTTGTTTTTGTAATGCAAGACTACTACTCATTGGTCTTTAGTGCTTGTATAGTTGCAATTCACTCTAATATTTTTAGCTTTCTGTTATCATCTTGATAAGATGATTGGTGGAGAATATAAGAATCTTATTTCTATTGAAATGTTCTCTTTGGTCAAACAAAAATGCATTTGTTTTCTGCTTACTTAGCTTTGCAATATGACACACCTCTATTTGTGTTTGTGGCACGAGAATTTAGTATCTTATCCTTCCTTGGTAAGATTTGTTTCATTCATTTGAACTTCGTGCCGATATCGAGTCACGCAATGGGTGGAGTAGAGATGCCACAAAACAAAGAAGGTTTGGACAACGGGACATGCTACAATATGAACATTCAAGTCTCACAATGATAGCCAATTTTCGATGAACTTGCTTTATATAATGAAAATCTATTAACTAGTCAAGTATAATATGTCATTAGTATTCGATTTGATGATGCAATGAGTTTCAAGCATTTTCTTCTGGCCTAAGGCTATTCATGAGAATTTTGGAGTAAAGATAAAAGCCAGTGACAAGACATGAGTCATTGCTACTTGTGCTTATGTAGGGTGTCCTTGGAGAGTGAGAGCTTCTTTATGTGTAGATGGGCAAACATTTGAAGTCGAAAATAGAAGATTTACATGTATGTCCGTGTGTCAACAGAGGGCAACAAGCTACATCTAAATGGGTTGCTCAACAAATTCAAGATATAGTTAAAAAACATCCGACATCCCTCCAAAACAAATAAATGAAGATTTAGAAAGTAAGTATGGGCTATCACTACCTTATATGAAATTGTATGCTCAAGAGAAATAGCAGACAACCTCTTTGGGCTTGATGATAGCTACAAGTGGGTCCCTACTCTGGAAGAGCTTATTAGAAGAAACCCCGCTCTCACATTACTTATGAGTATGATACCATTGACAACTCATTCGAAGATTCTATGTTTGTTTTAGAGTATGTATCGATGGTTTTCTAGTAGGTTGCACCTCTTATAGGGCTTGATGCATGTCACTAAAATCAAAAATATCTTGGTCATTAGATGGCAATAATGGTCTTTACACTATCGCATTTGCGGGTTGTTGAGTCGAATCTAAAAGCTCATGGCAATGGTTTTTGAAGAATTTGGTTGACTCTTTTGGTTGCGAGGTGGTGCCACTATCTTTTATTTCTGATATGGAGAAGGGCTTGGGAGAAGCTATTAAGTTTGAATTTCCTAATGCAGAACATAGAGTTTGTATACGCCATTTGTGGAAGAATTTGAAGAAATATCATCACTTTCAAGATAGCCACAAGATTAGAAACATTTTTTGGTTGGCTGCAAATGCGTACACAAGACATGAATATGAGGCAAAAGTTAATGAACTATGCGAAGTGAGCCCACAAGTATATTCTTATCTTCTAAAGTTACCATATAAATGGTCAAGATCCCAATTCCTTCCTGAAATTAAAAACCACTACAACACAAACAACTTATCAGAGTCATTTAACTCTTGGATAGGAGTGGTTAGAGATAAACCAATTGTTGAGTTGGTAGACATGATTAGAGGGATGTTAATGGAACAAAGAGCTAAACGAAAGATGAATACATCAACTTGGAGCGGTGAATTAGTCCCATTGAAGATTACATGTGAGATAACAACAAGAAAGGAATACTTTATTATTAGGCAATCTACTTCATACTGGCGAGGTTGAAGGGCATTCAAAGACATGAAGTAAATATTGAGCTAAACGTGTAAATGTAGATCGGCAAATGGCAGCCTTCCATGTATACATGTTGTTGCTTTCATCGGTTCAAAGGAGCACCCACTATGGCACACGTTGATCGATATCATGTTAATAGGTAATTTTTATTATTATGCATTTATTTTTGTTTGTATATATCATCATTCCTCAATCATTTGTAGATACGCTATGGCTTATGATGGTGCAATATCAACTCTACCAAGTAAAAGCCAGTGGAGAAAATGTAATGATGATATTGAGATTGGGGCACCTAATACACTCAGACCAAGGGGGAGGCCAAGGAAGAGAAGAATAAAAAGCTTCATGGAAAACAAAACCAGAAAAATACAGAGGGTACACAAGTGTAGTGCTTGGATGTTGATCATCGAAATACTTGCAAAATGCACTTGATGGATCAAACTCACAGATGCCAGATGTAGACATCAATGCTTACAGTTGAACTATCATATCGCCTTGGGAAGTAGAGAAGCTCTAGGTTAGGAGAGGCGACATGGCGATGAAGTTGAGGCAATTGATTAATTAGAGTAATAGCTAGTGATAGCTTTGGAGGAGGAATTACATGTATTTTTTTGCATACTTAAGAAACAATCGATGTAGTTTTTTTGTTGCTTCAAGTTACAAGGATTGCATGATTTTTTTTGTAAACTCCCAAGTCATATTATTTGAATTCAGTCATTCTCCATTTTATATCTTTGTTTCTTCTATCTGTTTTTGTTGCTAACATCTGGAGATTGGTGTTTTCATATGGTCAAAATCCGACCTCTCCAATTTATGGTATTCCCAACATCACAGCCTCCCCTGGTAACAACTTGAACTGTCATCCAAAATGTTTATTTTTTTTCACGTTTTTGTTCTTTCAAATGATCTCAAGTCTAAAATAATGTATACAAAACATGCTAATATTGGTGGCCATCTAGAGCACCTTTGCATATTTTAGGTGTTATTTATAGCGAAATTTCATTGGTTTGATGATTTATTCTAATTGGTTATTTGATGAATTTGAGTTAGGAAGAACTCATATGTCATTTATTCTAATTGGTTATTGCTGGTAATTAATGAAGAAGCTGAGTTTTTTCAAAAGAGTTTGACCTTTACTCTTGTCTACTGTCTTATATCTTAGGGAGGTTCGATCTATATCAATTAACAATGGAGTATTAAACATGCACTTACTGAACTATACTGAGCAGTTATTTCAGCAAAAGATTTTTTCCTCAACTATACTGAGCAGTTATTTCAGCAAAAGATTTGTGGGTTGTTGCAGTCTCGCATGGTTAGGATTGTGGAGCTCTGATCAGAAAAAAAAATGCTATGGTATATATGTTGCTCAGATTTCCTGTTTCTTCTATTATTTTTGGTTTATTTAGCAAAAGATGTACTTTTATCGGTTTGGTAGTATTGTTTGTATTTTAAAATACTGATTCTGATTCTGATTTTAAAATACAATTCTGAGATCTTGTTATTTGTTCATCTTTAAATTCAGTTTCAGTATGTTAACATGATAATTCAGAATTTAAAGATAATTAACTTAGAACATAAAAAAACAATATAAATGAACTTCATTAGAATTCAAAACTCCAGAAATGAACTTCATGCTTTTACAGGAGAAGCAATGAGCAGAAAAACAGAAGAAACAACCCTGTCCAAACTCCAGAAAGACCAGAAATGGGAGAAGCAATGAGCAGAAAAACAGAAGAAAGCAATCCCACAAGCACCTACATGGAAGATGCCATCTCTGCTTATTCTTCATACTATATGGGTTCAGAAGGATTAGTGAATCCAAGAGAATTAGAAATTAGACCATTGAATATCGCAAAGGCATAATCGAGACACCATAATAGAGCCCATCAAACACAAAGGCAAGAGCATTGATTGGGTGATAAAGTTACAAACCGAGGAACTTGATAGTTATGATCTATATTCTTATATATGTTCTTTAAGAGGATTTAGACTCTTTCCCATTTACCAAATTCGCACAAATCATGTTACCTTGATAATTGGGAAGGATCCAAATCACGTTCGAGAATAATGTGTTCCGATATCAATGTTATTACCCAAACTATTTAATTAATTAAATATGTATCAGAATATTATATAAAAAAATTCCGCTATCAAATAAAATTCTGCCATCTTCCAACCAACGAAATCCAAATTTCTTGAATAAATTTATTTTAAATTATTCCAATTTATATTCATGTGACGAGTTCTCCCGCTCACACTTGCTCCCTCTCGCCGCCTCTATTTATATAGATGCTCTAGTGCTTTGCTCCTGTACCTAAACTCAAAACCCCCCCTAACAACTCGATTGGAAATGGGAAGAAGCGATTACTAGATCGAAGGGATCTCAGCTCCACAGCATCAATCTGGGTTGCATCGGCTTGACAGCGTCTACGGCCTCGTTTCCTCCGGAAGCCCTCGCCGCTATCCGTCATGCCATATCCCCGGCATAAACTTTTTCGATACCTCCCTGTCGTCTCTTTTTCTATCTCTCTAAGCATTTCCATTTGACTCTCTATGTTTTACTCTCTGTTCTAATCAGATACTACGGTGCAACTGATACGACCCCAGATTTAAATTGGGCCATTGGATCTGTCTAATTTAAGATTGGCCGATGGATCTGCCTAGGAACTCTTACTGCGGGATCTAATCTCCACCGTCGAACGTGCGCCTCGCGTCTTACTGGGAATCGTTGGATGAAGCTTGTCGAGGAAGAAACGCGTCTTTTCGAGAGGGAATCGGATAAGGAAATTCGACACTTGGTCGTAACTCAGAAGTGAGGGAGAGAAGCTCGGAGGGAGGAGGGAAACCCTAGGGTTTCTCTGCCGGAGAAGAAAGTGGTTCCGGCGAGGAGACCAAGGAAAATACTAGAGGAAAAAGAGAAGAAGAGATGAAAGAAGAAGAAGAAGAAGATGCAGAAGTTAAGGAGAAGCCGCAGCAAAATATATTCCTCTCTATTTGTCTTTCTAATCCTATTTATACATTTCTTTTCTACTATCCTACTAAATCTACTACTTCTTTACATTATTCAAGAATGTCCTGTTTTAAGCTTTCTTTACATGAGGTTGATCTCTTTCTGTTTTGGGCCAGAACCTGAGTGTTTCTTGTTTTCTTCAGTTATTTGGAAGTTGTGTTTGTAGCTGATGCTATCAATATTCTTTCTTGCTTCTTGTTTTTAGTTATCTTTATTGAAGTCTGAATAGGCTCTGTCTAGGGTTATTGTTGCAAGATCTGTTCTGGAATTGATATTGGTCTTGTTATTCTAGCCATCTGCACTGTTATTGGGTTAATATTGTTGAATGTTGTTCTGTAAAGTCATTATAGCCTTGTATATGTTTAATTCTCTATCTTTTTTATTAACATGGCTAATGTTGATCTTCACTGTCATAATCTTCTTATATTTTGTTCAATTCTTTGTCTTTTTGATTAACAGTGGCTAATGTCTTGTAATTTATTGATCGGTAAAATCTCTAATTTGGGGATTCTCTATCTTATGCTTGATATAATTCTCTATTTGGGATCATATCATTACCCCTTCTTCCCAAACATTGACCTTGTCCTCAAGGTCAAAACTTAGAAAAAAACCTTCTAGAATTCTCAATTGATACCCAAGAGGTATTTTTTGTTAGCATCCCATCCCATTGGACTAATACTTCTTTAATTGACTTATTTGCTTGCAGTCTGTCTTCTAGAATTTTAATAGGTTTGACCAAAAGTTGGCCTTCTATGAATTGTGTTGGTAAAATTGGATGGAATCTGTATTGCTTGGAGATACATGAAAGACATTGTGGATGGATCCTTTTGTTTGGAAGTTCTACTACTATTTTTTACTAGGATCTAAATGGGCCATAGTATTGCCTTTGTAATTTTGTGTAAGGATTTATTGAAATTGAAGTTTGTCTGTAAGGTTGTAATTTAACTAATACTAAGTCATTTTTCTGGAATTGGAGCTTCCTTCTGTGTTTGTTAGCCATTTGTTATATTCTGTTTTGAGCTTCCTATAAGTTTTCTTTAAGTTGGTGTAGAATCTTGTCCCTCTGTTGTAATAAGGTATCTACCTCTGTGTTGGTAGCTGTATTACCATTATAAGGCATAATTGTAGGTGGAAGTCTCATATAGTATTTGAAAATGAGTCATTTTGTGGAAGTATTGATGGATGTGTTGTAGGAGAATTACGCCCATGGTAGAAGCGGAACCACGTTCTTGGTGTCTCTACACAAAACTCCTTAGATATTGTTCTAATGTCTATTGGTGACCTCTGTTTGGCCATCTGTTTGGGGATGATAAAGCACTGTGGTAGTGTTGTTCCACTTAAATAATTCCTTCCAAAAATTACTCATAAAGATATGATCCCTATCAAACTATGCCAGGTATGCCATGTAATTTACATATGCGAAATAAAAATCGAGCGATAGTAAATTTGTAAAGTTGGTTTGAAGAGTATGCATGCATACTTGGTTGTCTACCACCACTAATATAGCATTTTGTTGTGAGACAGGTAATCTATGATAAAATCCATTGATACTTCTCTCAAATGGTCACCGGTATGGGTAAAGGTTGCGAAGCTACAGCGACCGTCATATTTAACTTGTTGACATATATGACATGTGGAGATAAAGATCTTGTATGTTTTGCTTCATCTTTTCCAAAGAAATTATTGAGTAATTCTAGCTAATGTCTTTTTAATTCCACAGTGGTCTCCTACTGGAGTTGAGTGTAGTTCTCTCATAATAATATTTCTTACTTTTGATTATTTATCTATGACAATTCTATCTTTATAGTACACTAATTCATTGGAAACTTTGTGCTTTGGGAACAACCCTGAGTCTACTGTTATTTGCTTATAAAGTTGTTGTAATTCTAGACTGGTTTGTGTTCCTCTTTGATTTTCTGTACTAAAGAAGTAAATTGTTGAGTGTAAGCATATAAACTTTGATATGTAGAGATTT
Organism: Cymbidium sinense; assembly: GCA_021442155.1. Lineage (NCBI taxonomy): Eukaryota > Viridiplantae > Streptophyta > Magnoliopsida > Asparagales > Orchidaceae > Cymbidium > Cymbidium sinense. The sequence goes on along the minus strand of CM038224.1, from coordinate 122,056,975 downwards.
GAGAGCTGTTTGATGTAGATTGCTCTTCTGAATTGTAAATTTTTCTGGACAAAGCATCAGCTACTTTGTTTATGATCCCAGGTTTATATTCTATGGTGTACTCAAAGCCAAGGAGTTTAATTAAGAACCTTTGCTGTTATGGTGTCTGGATTATTTGTTGCATGAGTTCTTTAATACTTTTTTGATCTATTCTGATAGTAAATTTGTGGCCTAACAGATATTGTTTTCATCTCCCAACTGCTTCTGTTATGACATATAATTCCCTTGCATAAGTAGATGATCTCTATAAGGTTGGGGGGATGACTATTTTGAATTAATATTGCTCTATTGCGAAAGTATCTTTCTATAATAAAAGGTATAGTAAAGTTTGGAAAAGCTAATACATGTAGGGATACCATAACTTGTTTAAGTTGTATGAATACTTTTTGAGACTCTTCTGTCCACTAGAATTGCTGTTTAGCTAGCATTGATGTTAAAGGTGCAGCAATTGCTGCATACTACTTTACAAATTTCTTGTAATAGCCTATTAAACCCAGGAATCCTCTTAACTGTTTAACTGAAGTTAGAAAAGGCCATGATTGTACTGCTTCAATTTTCTTTTGATCAACTTCTATCCCTTGTGCTAATAATATGTGGCCTAAATATTCTATCCTTTCCTGGATGAATGAGCATTTAGAGGGTTTGATAAACAAGGTATTTTGTTTTAATTTTTCCAATACCTCTTGTAGATGTTTGATGTTGTTCCAAAGTGGTCGTATATTAGATATCAGCAAAGAATACTAACACAAATCTTCTTAGAAATGGTTTAAGCACTGTATTCATCATGACTTGGAAGGTTGAGGGTGCATTGATTAACCCAAATGACATTGCTATGAATTCATAATGCCCTTCATGTGTTCAAGGTCGTTTTGTATATATCTTCTTACGCCATTCGACCGATGGTATCAAGAAATCTAACTTGGAGAAAATAGTTTCTCCATGTAATTCATCCATTAACTCTTCAGGAGTTGGAATGGGGAATCTGTCAGGGGTGGTTATTTTGTTTAGTGCTCTGTAATCTACACAAAATCTCCAAGTTTCATCTTTTTTTATTAGTAAAGCTGGTGAGGAGAAAGGGTTAGTACTTTCCCTTATTATCCCTGTTTCTAACATCTCCTTGATTAACTTTTCAATTTCAGTTTTCTGGAAATATGAATATCTGTAGGTATTAACCTTGATTGGTTGAGTTCCAAGTAACAGATTAATATGGTGATCTATGTCCCTTTTGGGAGGTAAGTCAGAAGGTGTTTGAAATAATTCTTGGTATTGATGTAATATTTGTTGTATATTTGTAGGTAAGCTGTTAAATTCCATTATGTGGACTCTGTCAGCCTTGATACTTCTCTGATTTGTAGGTAGGATGCTATCTCATCCTTGTGTTGCAGCTTCGTAAACTGATGTAAGGTAATGCTTTCCACCTTTGAGATTGTATCCCCTTGCAGTTGTACTAATGTGTCATTGTGTTTGAACTTCATAGTTAGTTTTTTGTAATTTGTTGTACATTCTCCCAACTGCTCTAGCCACTGTACACTTAATACCACATCTGCTCCTTGTATTGGCAGCAAGTAACAGTCTATTTTGAAAGTGTATCCTTGTAGTTTAATGGATATGTTGGAGCAAACTCCTGAGCAGTTTAATGTTTCCCATTTCCTACTAATACTTTAAAAATTGATGTAGGTGTGATTGTGTGATCTATGAACTTAGCTAGTTTGGATTGAATAAAATTGTGGGTTGAACCACTGTCAATCAGTACTTGTACTATTTTATTTCCAATCATCCCTTGTAGTCTTGAAACTGATTTCTGGAATATCTAAGGTTTTCTTCTTGATTTTCTTGTTGCAGGTTGTAATCCTGATCCTCATTAACCACCATGAGGGCAAATAATTTTGATTTATATATGTGGTACCTATGGAATTTCTCATCACAGTTAAAACATAATCCTTTTTTCTTTCTTTCTTATAACTGTGTTGGTGTGATTCTTTGTATTGGAATATTTGGCTTGTTGTTAATATTGTTATTGTGAATTGGCATTGTTGGAGTAGGAAGCAGAGGTTGTTGATATTTTATTGCTTGTATTTGATTGAATCTTAAGGTTCTTGTCATAAACACCTCATCTGCTAACCTGTCTTCCATTAGTTTAGCTAACTGGAAGGCCTGTTATAGTGAATTTGGCTATAAAGCTCTAACTTCTCTCTTAATGTCTTGTCTTAACCTAGATTCAAAGTAGCTTTGTAAGAATTCAGGGGGAATTCCTGAAATCTGATTAGCCAATTCTTCAAACTCATTGTAGAATTCTTGTACAGTTGTTTTTTATTGTAGTTTGTCTAATTCCTCTCTTAAATCTCTGTATAATGAGGGTCCAAACTTTTGTATGACCTGATCTTTAAATTATTGTCATGAATGCAATTATTTATTAAGATGCATCCATTGGAACCAGCTTAGAGCAGGTCCATCCATATATAATGATGCTATTATAAACTTCCGATCTTTTGAAATATTAATAAAAAAACTGATCGCTTGAATAGCCATCCCTTGGATTTTCCATTAAACCGCATGTCTACTTTAACCATCTTGTGTTTTGTGTCTTTGCTCTATTTTGAGGAGTAAATTCTGTGAGTTGAATTACATACCGTGATTGTTGTTTTGATAGATTTGTCCAGCTGATTGACATAAAGTCTTCTAATACTTCATTTAGTATAATAGAATGGAAGTCATTTGTTCATCATTCTTGTTTAGTCTTCCCACATTCTTCCAATAGTTTTGTGTATGCGGGTGCCTTACATTGATGTTTGCGGAGTCAACCAGAGCACCAAATGATACGCACTGATTTAAATTAGGTCGCTCATGCGATTTAAGGGTGATGGATGCATGGATCGCCTAAGAACTCTGAGATCTAATCTCTGCCGTGAGCGTGCCTCGGGTCTTCAGGAACCAGTTGGATGAAGCTTGTCGAGGAAGAAATCGTCTTTGAGGGAATCGATAAGGAAATTCGACACTTGACGGTGGTAACTCACGAGAGGCATTGTGAGGGAGAGAAGCTCTGGAGGGAGGAGGGAAACCACAGGGTTTCTCTGGAGAAGAAAGTGGTTCCTGAGAGAGAGGAAAATACTAGAGGTAAAAGAAGAAGAGATGGAAGAAGAAGAAGAAGATGCAGAAAATAAGGAGAAGCCGCAGCAAAATATATTCCTCTTTGTTTGTCTTTCTAATCATATTTATACATTTATTTTCTACTATCCTACTAGATCTACTACTTCTTTACATTATTCAAGAATGTCCTTTGTTTTAATCGTACATTACATGAGGTTGATCTCTTTGTTTTGGGTGAGTGTTTCTTATTTTCTTCTTGATTATTTGGGTTATGTTTGTATGATCTGTCAATATTATTTCTTGCTTCTTGTTTTCAATTATATCTGTTGTTGAAGTGAATAGGCTCTAGGGTTATTGTTGCGGATCATTGGAATTGATATTGGTCTTGTTATTCTATACACCTTGTTATTGGGTTAATATTGTTGAATGTTGTTCTGTAAAGTCATTATAGCCTTGTATTTGTTTAGTTCTCTGTCTTTTTTATTAACATGGCTAATGTTGATCTTCACTGTTATAATCTTCTTGTATTATTTAGTTCTTTGTCTTTTTTTGATTAACGTGATTAATGTCTTGTAATTTATTGATCTCTGAGTAAATCTCAATTTGAGACTTTTTTTGTTATGCTTGATATAATTCAGTCTATTTGGGATGAAACTCTCTAAAACCATCCTCAAGGCTATTTACCGCCGTCCCCAACCAAATAATCATCTCCAAATGCGGTGCTACCGGCGGCTTGATTTTAGCGCGTCCACGAGAGTGAGCGGAACTTCGACTGATTACGTCGACATTCTCCCGTCCACGACATCGAGTTTGGATAAACGGATTATCAATGAGACTATTACGGCATTGTAGAAAATCAAGGCGGAGGCAAGAGCGCGATTCAGGATCTCGGGTTTGCCTTTGGGGATTTTCAAGTATGTTACGGATACGATAGGATGGGTGGATGTGGTTCTTTCTATTGTCATTCTTGTATGATTCTACTCTGCTGGACTTAATCCATTATTTGAAGAACGAAGGGGTTGGATTGATTAGTGCTTCTCCAGCAATGGGGCTTTTACGGAGAATGGACCTCGATTGGCACCCTGAAATCAAGGTATCTCTCTTCTCACATTACGGATAATTATGGGTTTAATAAAGTGATTAATTAGTTGGATTATTGTTTGTTGCGTCTTTAGAAAACCACAGTAGAGTGAAAGTTTACGCCTTGTTGTGAAGTCCAGCCTGAAAGTAATTAAAAGCGAACAAGAGACACTCAATTTTTAACGTGGAAAACCTCGAAAAGGGGAAAAACCACGGCTGCCCATAAAAGCTTCCATATGTGCTCATTTGAGTACAAAGTCTTCTCGATAACGGGATTACATATGAGAGGAATAACAACGTGTAACAATGATCGGTTGTATTATTCATGGTGGAGATCTTGGGGTAACTTTTGTGGGAATCGGTAATTAGTGGCGGTGGCGATGGTGGTGGTTGATGGTCAGAAGCGATCTGATCTTGCGTGCTGATCTTGAGGATCTTGAAGCTTGAGCTCTCTTCTTCCTCCTGGTTTCCTCTTCTTCTTCTCGGACTCTTCCTTTTCTTCCTTGTGGGTTCCTCCTCTTTCCTTGGACTCTTCTCTTGGACTCTTCCTCTTCCTTGCTCTTCTCTTCTTCTTCCTTACTTGGACTCTTCCTCTTCTTCCTTGCAGGACTCTTCCTCTTCTTCTTGCTGGGCACCTCTTCTTCTTTACTTGTTTGACCTCTTCTTCTTGGCCCTCCCTCATGTGAGGAATGAAGGCTATTTATAGATGGGAGGAGGCATTCTTGTAAGTGTAAAGCCCACTCCCCTCGATCGGACGGCTGAGATGATTCATTCGATCATTTGATGTATTTTGAGCATTTGGATGCCCAAATGAAGCCGAATTATGAGATCTTAGGCTCGTTAGATCCGTCGAGATGCTCGATTTGACTACTCCATATTTGAGAGCTGCTTTGGGATTTAATTGATGTCCCAAAGATTCCAATGATATTTTAAGTGCTTGATCTCGATCGGTTTTGACTCAAAATCATATCGCTTTGACATCAAGATTTGTGCTTTATATTTTGAGCCATATGTTGAGAGTTTGGCCATCTGTGGGAATCTGATTCCCATTATATCATCTTGTATGGTGACCAAGTTCCCCAACAAGATCAAAGCCACCATTGAGATGGAGCATTTCAAGCTTTTAAGGAGCGCAAGCGAAGAATGAAGATTCATCAAACTTTGTTCCAGTTTTACTAGGCGGGGGACTCTTAATCTCGAAGATCACCCATGTTTAAGCATCGTCGATTTCCATCCCAAGAAATAAGTCAAAGTTGAGGATATTTTTTCATTGAGAAAAGATATAGCTTTGCAAATTATATTTTCCACTCATACTCATGGAAAGCGAGACCAGGTTAAAGCAACTTTGGTTACAACCACAAATGGATGTTTTAATTCGACCTCTTCCATACAGGTTAATGTCATTGGGTAACACTCGGACAAACAACCTAGGATAGGTCAAAGGTCCTGGTGGACTTCCTACGATCTCTTCCATAGAGGTTAGCGTCGTGAGCAAAGACTCGACAAACAACTGGATGGGTCAAAGGTCCTTGGTGGACTTCCTACGACCTCCTCCATGCGAGTTAGCGTTATCAGGCAAACAATAATCTGGATGGTCAAAAATCCTTGGCAGTTCCATTGACCTCTTCCATACGGTTAACGTGGGATAACACTCCGACAAACAACCGGATAGGTCAAAAGGTCGCGGTGGACTTTCCGCTCTTCCATACAGTTGCGTCGTAGTAACACAACACCCGGATGGGTCAAAATCCTCGTGGATTCAATTCAACCTCTTCCATATAGGTTAGCGTCGCCGGGTAACTCGACAAACACCGGATGGGTCAAAATCTCAGTTCAATTCAAACTCTTCCACAGTTGCGTCAGGGTAACGCACGACAAACCTCGGATAGGTCAAAAATCCTTGCAGCGGATTCAATTGACCTCTTCCATAGTTAACGTCATGACACTCGACAAGCAAACTCGGATGGGTCAAAATCCTGACGTTGATTCAACTTCTTTCACACGGAGTTAGCGTGGGATAACTCGACAAACAACCTGGATAGGTCAAAAGGTCGCGGTGGACTTTACGACCTCTTCCATACGAGTTGCGTCGCCAGGTAACCACGACAAGCAACCTGGATAGGTCAAAATCCTTGGATTCAATCAACCTCTTCCACACTGTTAACGCGTGAGCAAAGACTGGCAGACAGCCGGATAGGTCAAAATCTCGGTAGTTGATTCAACCTCTTTCCACAGTTAACAATATCGTCTTAACATCATTGAGCAAACACTTCGACAAACAACGGATAGGTCAAAAATTCTCGCGCGCCGCCCGTCATTACCGTTAGTTTATAACTGGCCAACCCTTGACCGTGACCCACAATGGCGGGACAGCGAACTATCACCGGTCCTTCGCAGCCAGCATCGAGGCAATCGTCATGTGCCACATTCGGTCACGCCGCAGGCTATCGTCGCCGGTCTGCGCCGTCACCACAGGCAATCTTGGCGGTCGCACCTTCGGTCACTCCGTGACTACCGTCAGGCTGCAGATCATCGATTTCATGTCGACCACCCCGAGGCGCCAACCATAATATTCGGTCACCTCGCGCGACTATCAATGCGGTCGCCACCATCCATTACCGTGGCCATCTTCGGTCCTGCTTGATGATGCCCCCATCTTGCGGTCACCACCATCGCCGGTCTTCCGGCCAGCCATTCGTCGGGGATCGTGTCAGAACCCTGGTCTCTGCACAGTGGGCGATACCTCCCCAACCGGACGGTCGACTAGGCCCGGCAGAACGAATATCTCTGGACCTTGATCGCCTTCCAGACGGTGATGAGAGCATCCAGGCCTTGTACCGTGGGCCTTGATGGACTTAGGCCAGGTAAGCGAACCGCCGACATGCCGATGGGCCTTGATCGCCTCAACGGACGGTCCGAGGATGGCGGAATATGACGTATGTCTGGGCTTGATCGCCTCTTGATCGCGTCCACAGGCAGCCTCTTGATGCTTCTTGATTGCCTCAGGACCCTCACTCAAGAAAAGGAGAGGGGAAAGGTGCCTCTCCCTCTCTAGGGGGATAGCCGGAGGGTAGAAACCCCTCAAAAATGACTCAAAACCCTTCAAATTCTCGGTAGAGCCCCTTGGGCTCACCCAGCATGACAGAAGCGTAGCCTGCTGTAAGCCACCCTTCGGCCGGGTTCACGAATCGGCGTCGGCGTCCTTGACGAATCGTCAGCTACCCAAGCCGAATCACCGCAGAAACCGTCCGGGACGACGCCGACAGATCTGTGAACGTGACGCCGCGAATTCAGGCGACTGGCGCGCAGCGTGGTAACCCTGCTGGCTTGCAGCGTTGACTCGTATTGCATGTATTATTGCCGCGCTCTCGCCGTTCATCCTGGCTTCTCGGCGAGATTTGACCCAGTGCCATTTATCGTTCTTTAAGCAAGTATGCTTGTTCAGCGTCGCCAGGCTTCTTAATACGTGAGCCCCGTCCAAAATGCACGAAAACTTCAATTCGTTATTTTTGAGCATTTGACACATATATTTTTTGGTTGATTAAGCTAAAATAATAATGGATATGAATCTCAAAATATGACTAGTCAAACACAAATCTTGATGTCGGCGATATGATTTTGAGTAAAGCAGGTGAGATCACTTAAAATATCATTTAGAATCTTTGGGACATCAATTAAATCTCAAAATGGCTCTGAATATGGAATGTTTATAGTCAATCGGCGTCTAATGAGCCTAAGATCTCATAAACTTCATTTGGGCATCCAAATTCTCAAAATACATCAAATGATCAAGGAATCATCAGCCGTCCGATCGAGGAGAGCGGCTACATGAATTCTGAATGCCTCCTCCCATATAAACAGCCTTCATTCCTCACATGAAGGAAGGAAGAAGAAAAGAAGAGTGAAAGAAGAGAAGGAGCTCAGCAAGGAAGAAGAGGAAAGAGTCAAAAGGAAAGGAAGAGTCCAAGCAAGGAAGAAAAGGAGATCCAGCGAGGAAAAAAAGGAAGAGTCAAACAAGGAAGAAGAGGAAAAGTCAGAAAGGAAGAGGAAGAGTCCAGCAAGGAAGAAAGGAAGAGTCAAGGAAGAAAGGAAGAAGAGTCAGGAAGAAGAGGAAAAGCCAAGTGAGGAGGAAGAGAGAGCTTGAAGATCCTTCAACAAGATCGCAAACAAGATCGCACTCCCCATGATACCACGTGCGTCGTCACTAATTATACCTATTAGTTACCCAGTTACCTCCATGATGTAATTACAATCATTGTTACACAGTTGTTATTCCTCTCATGCAATTAATCCAGTTATCGGGACTTTGTACTCAAAGCAATCATAGTGGAAGCTTTTGGGCTGTTGGTTTCCCCTCTTTTCGAGGTTTTACGTTAAAATTTTGGAGTGTCTCTTGTTTCTTTAATTACTGGTGTCTTTGGACTTCTAAAGGCGTAAACTTTCACTCTCTGTTTTCAAACTTGAAAACTTCAATTCATTATTTTCGGCATTTGACACATATTTTTGGATGATTAATGTCATCCAAAATAGGAGAGCAAGATATAGCTCAAAATACCACTAGTCAAGCACAAATCTTGATGTCGAAAGCGATATGATTTTGAGTCAAACCGATCGAGATCAAGCACTTAAATATCATTGGAATCTTTGGGACATCAATTAAATCCCAAAACAGACTCTCAAATATGGAATGTTTATATCAAATCAGGCGTCTCAACGGCGGGATCTAATGAGCCTAAGATCTCATAATTCCGACTTCATTTGGGCATCCAAATTCTCAAAATACATCATCAAATGATCAAAGGAATCATCCGTGGAGAGTAGATGCAGGGCCTTACATTTTAAGAATGCCCTCTCATAAATATGTCTTCATTCCTCACATGAAGGGGCCAAGGGAAGAAGAAGAGGCTGAAACAAGTGAAGAAGAAGGAGGCTGAAATAAGTGAAGAGAAGAGGGCTGAAACAAGGAAGAAGAGGAAGAGTAGCAGAGGAAGAAGAGGAAAGTCGCAAGGAAGAAAAGGAAGAGTCAGAACAAGGAAGAGAGGAAGAGTCCAAAAGGAAGAAATGGAAAGTCAAGGAAGAAAAGGAAGAGTCAGAGGAAGAAGAGGAAAAAACCCAGTGAGGAGGAGAGGCTCGAGCTTGAAGATCCTCAAGCAGATCACAAGCAGATCGCACTCCAGCGGCGGCCATCAATACTACCGTCATTAGATCTAATTGTCTGTATTCCCAGAAGTTATCCCACCATCGCATGATTACAACCGATCGTTGTTACGTTGTTGTCTCTCGTATATACATTCATTTATCGGGAAGACTTTGTACTCCAGATACATAGTGGAAGCTTTTCTTGGGTTAGGCAGTGATTTTTCCCCTCTTTGAGGTTTCGTTAAAGTGCAGTGTCTGCTTTGTTCTTTCTTTAATTATCATGTGTCTTTGAACTTCACAACAAAGGCGTAAACTCTCTCTAAGCGAGTTTTCTAGCATAACATTGTTAAATATTTATGCTAATTTATTTTGATTGGAATTGATTAATATTATTTAAGTTTCATTAGGCCATTGGCATTAAATTTTGATAATAAATATAAAATAGATAATTAATTTCTTAATAAATAGTAATTGATTGCCATTTAATTATTTTGACTGGCTATTTGAATTTTAATGATGCTCTGTAATATTTAATTATAATCATGGGCATGGTCGGATTTAAGGGGCTGGGAACCGTTTTACTCCAAAATTTTGAGATATTCTAGTTTTTTTTTTTTTTTAATTTCATATTGTGCTTCTTTGAAAATTTTAGGATTTATCTATAAAATTATTAAAAAATAAAGTAATATACATTTATTTATTATTTACTATTTATCTTTATATTTATTTTTTATTTATAATAAACAATTAAAAATATTTTATTTTTCCTAGATTCTCAAGTTAAATATATTTATATAATAAATAGGATATTGATATATTACTATTAGAATGAGGATGACATAAATCTTAAGTTATTTTTTACAATATAGATTTAATTATATTATTCAAATGACTTTACATTAGTAAATTTAATAATTATGAATAATTAGTTGAAAATTTATATCTTAGATATGTGATTTGATAAATAATTTTTTTTATATATAAGAAATTGAAATGGTTATTAAAAAAATAATCAAAATAAAGAATGACATTTGATATCTTTTTGTTTTCTGAATTATTAAATTTAGCAATGGCTCTACTTACATCAATTGTTGAATGTTGAAAAAGTTTTTCCTCTTATGAATATTATAAAAAAATCAACTATAAAATAAAAAAAAAGATTAGTAGATGAATTATTTTTTTTTTATAATTAATACTGAAAAAAATATAGTAGATGATATTGATAATAATATAATTATTTAAAATATATTTTTAAATATAAAAAAGTATTAAATATTTAAATATCTAATTTTATTATTAAATATGTAAATACATAAGAATTGCTTGATATGTATATAAATCCTCTTTAAAATATTTATAGAAGATAATTCATGACAAAAGAACTTAACAGATAAATTTCTCCTAGAAATAATTACAAATCTTTAAACCTCATCTCAATTTTAATTTAAGATATCTCACATAATTTTCTCCAAATCTTAATGTATCATGATATTCCATGTCCCCAAAAATTGAGTCATGCGAGATTCAACTCCCATCCATTTGAGCTATGCTGCCTATTCTACAGCAATATTAGTTAATCAACAAGCTAGACAAGCTGCTCATGACTCGATCAGAGTTTATTAAAATAATTTAAATGCTTAATTACTTTATTTTGAATATATTATAAATACTTAATCGATATATTAGCAGAATCATATAGTTTACTATAAAATTTATTTATACTCATTGTTAGAAATTCAACTGAAATATCAATAAATTTTAATAGTTAGAAATTCAACTGAAATTCAACTGAAATTCAATAATATACAAGTCTTATTCATTTCATAGTAAATTATTTTTTATGAATACTAATTATTTATAGCATAACAAATTTTTTTTATTTCATTTAATTAAAATATAAGCACACTAGGTTGGTTAATCATTGTTAAGATTAATTAAGCTTGTTTAGTTAATAAAGTAGCTAAAACTCATTTGATTTGCTAGAGACTGTGAAATGAACTAAACAATCGCTCTAACGAATAGACTAACAGAAAAAAAAAAAAAAAAAAAAAAAAAAAGCTTTGCTTATTTACAGAACAACCCAATTATAGCACAGATAACTTGAAAAAAAAACAGAACCGAAGCTTTCAAGAAGGTAGAAACGAGTAAAAGTCCCTTGAATAAAATATATTAATATACAAAAACAACAAGCCTCTTCATTTGAGACAGCTTATTTTAACTACTTTTATGATAAAAAAAAAAGAATCTATTTTGATGAATAAATCATACATTTTTATCATAAACTTTAATTTTAAAATAACAGCTATTGCCGCAAGCAGCATAAAATTATGATTGAGAAAAGAAAAATAGTTTTGACAATAAACATAATTGCAACAAGAAACCACGACCATTATCTTGAAATCTTAATATATATGTTTATATTCAGCTATTGAACAAAAAAACTCGTACCTGAAAGGCTGAAGCAAAGCGGGCTAAAGCTTTCATCTGGCAGCCTGCTGAAGAGAGGGCCAAGCGATGTCATCATCATTAGTGTATCCATTAATGAGGAAATCAGTGCAGTTCTTTCTACAGCCAAGATTATAAGGATTCCGGAAACGCCCCTCTGGGCCTCGAAGATAAGAGTATCGAGCAGAATTAGCCATTTCATTAGTGGTTATGTTTCGCGCTATCTGCACATTAACCATTATGCATTTAATTAATTATTCAAACCTTTATAAGGGAATGCAACAGCTATAAATAGCACGCTAAATGCATTCTTCGAACAAACCATGAAAATCCTGAAGGGACTCGAAGATAATAATTAGACCATTCACACATGAATTTGAACTTGCTATTCTTTCTTTGCTTTACTGAGTCGAGAATCCCAAGCTTTATCATCTATATTTTAGTTTGGGTATAAAGGAGCCCAAGTTGAAGAAAATCAACTATTATTCAGCTCGAATTGATATGTACATGAAGCAAAGAATTGTGCTCAACTTAGTTTACTAATCAGGCCAAATATGTTCATAAACAACTTTATATATGACATTGAAAATACTATGGAGTTGAACATGATCATGCTAGTAGTTGTCTTGGCAACTGTGTTTATAACAACAAAGTTGAATTTGCGTGAGTTATTGAACACAAATAACGAGCTTCTAGACAGACCTTTCAGCAAGCACTAAACAAACAAAGGTGATGCAATTTCTTTTTGATTATTAAAAGCAAAACTGACCAGCCCAGCATTACCGAGATCTTGATGAATATTAGTTTCAATTGGGGAGATCAATCATGTTCTCAGTTACTTTAAATAAACAGTGACATGATAACGCCTGTTTTTTCTATCATAGGTTTTCTGGCACACCAAAAGAAGTTATCAGTCATTTTCACATGACATGATCTTGGACTAAGTAAGAACTGGGCATGCACATCCAAGGCAGCTATTAGGACTGAACAAGTAAGAGTCAATTAGCTTAATTAGTAGAAATTTCAGATGTTATTGACAAGATCTTTGGCTCAAATCCTACTGAAATTAAATTATGCTTCAGCCTAACAATTCTTGGAATTATATATATATAATACAACAAAAATCTGAACCAAAATTATTCGACAAACCACTTGAAATGAAGAAGAGAGAACAAAATTATTCTCCACTAACACGCATTGTATATGCAACTAAATGTTGACTCAATCCATTTTAAAATCACAACTCAGATCATTACGTCAACCCCATTTTGCAGTTCTAGATAGACAAGGCTGACTGACAAGAAAAGTTATAACGTTCCAACTAAACACCAACGATTTGATTTCATAATACTATACAATAGCATTAACATAGAATTCAAGACAATGCCAATCCAAGTTGCTTAGATTTGGTTTATTATTACATTCAACCATATTTATTATATTTACATTCTTCAACTAGTTGGGATAAAGCTAGTGATAGAGTTGACATAATTTTTTTTTAAAACTAATTTGATTAAACAATGGTGAAAAGAGTAGAAGAACCTGTTGAGATAAATGGATCTGTGATAGGGATTCAGGAATGAAACTATGAGCATATGTGCTCGAATTAGATGAAGTAAGAAGTTGGCATGAAAAATGCATTACGTGGTTGCATGTGTACACCCATATTTGATAGGCTCAGGTGAACTCAGTCACTAAACAACAGACTTGAAATGAGTCAGGGAGCCAATGAATGTCGAACTGATTTGAAAATTGGAATCAAAGTCACCTATCAGGACAAAACTAATAGAATGAGGCAAGCAAGCAGACTTCAATCATTCTCTCTCTACTAGTCCAAAGCACTCAAATGGTAAGGACGACCACTCAGCTACTAGACAGTTGTTTATAACTTTGAGTCTGACAACAGTTGCAGTGTCCTTAAATCTCATGTAGCCTATTCTGTAGACGTATCCTGAGCTTTTGTCAAGGAACAAGAACAAGCATGAAAAATCAGATGCAAGATTCTAAGCAATTTCACCTTACTGTGTAAAGGATTTCATTTGAGTAGATCTAAAACTGAATACATGGAGCATAATTTTAGTTGTAGAAGACCTAGTGGTGCAGTTGTGACAATGAGGAATCGAGTATTAAAAAGAGTGAATGTTTTAGATATCTTGGGTCTATTGTTCAAAGTGATGACAATATACATGAGGATGCTATTAATAGAATTCAAGTGGGATGGTTGAAGTGGAGAAATGTTTTGGGCTTGTTGTGTGATTAAAAAGTATTGCTTAGATTTGCAATACTTTACGACACAGAATGTTGGCCAATAAAAGAAAAACATAAAATTAATTTAAGTGCTGCAAAGATGAGGAAGCTCAGGTGAATGAGTGGCTTTACATAGAGATAAAATGTAAAATGAATATATATGTAAAAATGTTAGAGCTGTTTCAGTGGTAGGTAAGATTAGAGAGTTGCCTTAGATGGTTTGGGTTGGTCACATAAAACGTTGGTTGTCCGATAACCCAATTAGGGGAGTAGGTATACTAGATTTGGCCTATATTAAGAAAGGTGGAGGTAGACCTAAAAGACTTGGTTATGAAGTATAAAAATGTCTAATTTTATTAGAATTAAATGAGAATTTGACACTTAATACAATGTGAAGAAGGATTCATTTAATTTTCCCGTAGTGTATAAAGGTTTGTTGTTGTAGTAGGTATGCAACGGATTCTATTGGTCACCAATGCTAAGCGGCGTGATGTAGAACGAGCATTCCTAATTTAAGCTAGATTATACAATGTTTGATCACACAAATTGGATATTAAATTTGCAAATCAAACAACAATTTAAATAAGAGCACATCTTCTTTTGATGTAAACCCAAAAAAAAAGAAATCAGTCCCAAAGATAATTTAGTGGTTGTCCAAATCACAAAAAAAAACTGCAAAAATTCTGAAGCCACAAATAACCCATAACATACTAAAACATAACAAAACAAGCTAAAATATGAAATATCGCACCAAACATACTATAATATATATGCTGCACTCTGCTATGATGTTCCATATTATAATACACAATATAACATAATATATTATCTTATATTATAGCACATGAGAGATCACTTAAAACAAAAAATAAATAAATAAATAAATAAAATCACATAATATGGCCAAACAAAATAAAAAGCTAAAATCAATCATGCTTGCAAAGCCGCTATCATATTGTGCAGAAACAAGAGAACAATGTTTAAGCCTGAAGTACAGATAAGAAGATAACTTTCCCTAAAAATTGGCATCTGCCCTTATATCGCACTCAAAAGAGTCAACATTAAATAAAATGCTCTAGATTGGAAGAAAACTGAGAACTTCTATTAAGCCTGAAGTATTTTTCATGCCCCAGGTATCAATTTTGAAAACAACTAAAACCCTTAATCGTATTAGTTTTATATGGTATAGGCACCGCAAGGACTCAAAGGAAAAGTAGATAAATTAGAAGAGAACTCAGAACAATATTACTCCAAATAGATAAATCAGGTAGTGAAATTCTTTCAACTGGATAAGAATGGAATCTTTGGTGGCTACAGGATTGCATAGATTGGCGAGGAAATACTACGCACAATGAGGTTGGACTTGTGAAGGATTCATGTGAAGACAGTAGCTCTATAGTGAGCGCAAGACAGTAGGAGGAGTAAGCATGGCTGAGGAGCTACAGAATTGGGTGTATAGGTTAAGGTCGTGACTGTGAGAAATAGGGATTGCTTATAGGAGTTCTATGCCAAAATAATTCTGTTTGGTATATAAGCTGTTGGCCACAACTATATGTGCGAAATTAAATAAATGAGGTGGAGATTAAAATGCCTAATCGCGATCAAACCGATTAACCTTGCATCGATTTAAAAATTCAACCTCATAATGCGTCGAAAATATTAAAATTAATTAATTGAAAAATATCGAATTAATTAATGACCAATCAAATGATTAAGATCAAATTTTTAATGAAATTACGCGCATATCGAAGTCGAGAAGCCTCGGCGTCGTAAATGAATCGTTTGCGAAATTGATCGCGTTGTCGCGAAATGTGAAACCTATCAAGCGGCGCCCGGTCGATTCGGCAAGTATCGCGAACATCGATTAATTGTGCGGCGTTGATTTAAACCTAATTTGCTCGTCATCGTCATTGTCAAACGACCTCAATCCGCGGCATTGCGTTGGCTGAATATCTAAAATTGACACTATAAGGGTTTATTATTGGGATGATTAGTCAAAATTTACGTAATTAAGGCTAATTACCTTAATTACTAAGATAATGTTCAATTAACTTTTGTAATTCTCCATTCCTTACCTCAAGCCCATCGCGATTAAAGCAGTATCCTATTGTTTGCAACAATCGAAATCACTCAGCCAAAGCGATTAGACGCGTTGACTCATTCACGCTCCTGCTCTTCTTCTCCTGATTCTCCCCTCTCTGTTCACGTGGCTCATGGTTTTCTGCGACTCATACGTGATCGGCTCCTCTCTCGTTCACTTGCTGGGCCAATTCCCTCTCGTCCCTCTTTTGTTTCTGCTCTCGGTAGAAGTCTCCTCTCTTGCCCTCGGTCAATCGGCCTCCTTCTCCTCTTTCTTGCCCGGCGAACTCCCTGCGGCGCTTCTCTTTTAGTCTAAGCAGAACCACAGTCGAGCAAGCAGGGCTCGATCCTTCTAATCACCCTTGAAACCCCCAAGTTGTTTGGTTTCAATCTAAGTTATATTTTCTATGTGGGTTTTCTTGAAGGAAATGATTTTGGTTTATCCTCATCGTCTTTAGTTGGTTAACTCTAAGTTTCTATCATTATTTCATCCCTTTAGTTTTGATAAGGCGAGTCAGGTGAAAGCGTTGTTCTTTACTATGTATATGTTATGGTTGGTTTACCCTCATCTATATCCGGTGAAGTGTTGTTCTTTCATATGTATGCTTTGATTGGATGAACCCTCTCCTCTTTTACGTGAACCTCCCCTCCTCACCATTTCCATTTGTGTTGTTGTGAGATACAAGAAAAAAAGAAGAAAGGGTAAGCTTGGAGAGTTGGGTACTTAAGATTGTCGAGGGATAAATAAGTAATGTGAAAGAAGTAAATTTTCCATGATTTTATTCTCTCTTGAAGAAAGTTTACGGATATGGTAAAATGAAAATTTTAAGCTAAATTCTTTTCCTAAAGACATAAAGCTTGCTGAAATTTCTTTTATCTAGAGGAAATTGCTTTGTTTTACCATTTAGTGGGCATGATGTTTGTTGAAAATTATTCTTATCAAAGGGAAAATTGTTAAATCATGTTTACAAATTGGGGAATTGCTGAAATTTGTTTCTATCAAAAGAGGGAATTGCTGAAATTTTTTTTTTACCTAAGGGGAAACCTATTGATTTGCTTTTCTAAAGGTATGATATTTGCTGAAAATATTTTTTATCTAAGGGAAAATTGAATTAGATTTGCTTCTGAAGAGTACTATAGTTGCTAGACATAGTTTTACCTAAGGAGAAATCTATGGAATTGTTGTCTAAAATGTATTACTGAAATCATTTTAATCAAAGGGATTTTGTCAAATACATACTATCTCTTATGGATTTCATTTGTTTTCTCTTACATATGGTAGAATACAACAACAACAACAAAACTATGGTGGCTACATGAATCCTTAGTCTCCGTGTCTATTATGTGTCAAATTCTCATTTAATTCAAGTATCTTAAGATCATTTTTTTACATCTTAACCAAGTCTTTTTAGGTCTACCTCTACTTAACATAAGGCAAATCTAATGCATCTACTCTCTGTCGGTCATTGGACGGGCGTTTATGTGGCCAAACCATAACTCTCCCTAATATTATCTACCAAGCTACTCCAACTTTTTCTACTCATTTTGCATTCTATCTCTAAGGGTAAAGCCACTCATCCACACAGCATCCTCATCTCTGTAACTTAACTTAGTCTTCGTTTTATCTTTTATTGGACATTTTGCACCATAAGTCATTCGGTCTTACCACCATCTTATAAAATTTTCCTTAAGTTTAAGTGGAACATTTTCTATCACATAATAGGCCGGATGCATTCCTCCACTTCAACCATCCAACTTGAATTCTACTAATAACATCTCCATCTATTTCACCATCATTTTGAACAATAGAGCCTAAATATCAGATAAACTCACTCTTATTAATGATCACTAAAGTCAAAACACTTCACTAAAACTTCAACTAAAATTACACTCCATATATTAGGTTTAGATCTACTTAAGCGAAAACTTTTAGACTCTAAGTTGACCTCCATAATTCAAGTTTACGTTGGACTCCCTCTCAGTCTTATCAACAAGAAGAATGTCATCGACAAAAGCATACACCAAGGTACATCTTCTTGTAAATGCCTCGTAAGAACATCCATAACTAAAGTAAAAGATAAGGGCTTAATGTTGATCCTTGATGTAATCCAAGCGAAATAGGAAAATATTTTGTCAATCCTCCTTGTGTTTGTACACAAGTAACTCAGTATACATATCCTTAATGACTTGAATATAACCAATATTAACTTCTTTTACGTTACAGAACTCTCCAAAGAACATCTCTTGAGACTTTATCATAAGCTTTCTCTAAATCAATAAATATCATATGTAGATCCTTCTTATTTTTCTATGCTTCTCCATCAAACCTCTTAACAAATGTATAGCATCCATAGTAGATCTACTTGGCATGAAACCAAGCGATTGTGAGAAACTTACGTATCACATCGTAACTTGCTCAATTACTCTCTCCCATAATTTTAATGTATGGCACATTAACTTAATTCCTCATAATTTGCACACTCTTGTGCATCACCTTTATTCTTAAATATAGGAACCAACAAACTCTTTCTCCACTCATCGGTATCTTTTTTAGTCTTTAAAATAACATTAAAAGATTTGTAAGCGAAATTCCTTGATCTCTAAACATTTCCACTTATTGGAATATCAGGTCTCTTGCTTTTCCACATTTCATTTTCTTTAAAGCTTCACTTAACTTATTAATCGATGATAAAATGAAATTCTATTTTTGTTTAGGGTATTAAGGTTCTTAAAATCAATCGTACTTTCGGATCATTCATTGAAAAGTTTATTAAAATCTGCTCATCCTTTATTTTCATATCTTTTAAGAAAAGCACTTTATTATTTTCATCGTAATACCTCACTTGGTATGTCTTTCTTCTATCTCTCTTTGGTTAGCTAACTTATATCATATATCTTTCATTCTTTGGTATCTAATCATTATATAAATCATAAAAGCTAAATTTTTTCGTTATATATTCTTTCTTAGAATCTCTGGTAGTTTATATCTTTCCCGATTCTCAGGGTTTTACATCTAAGCCGAGTTTTATAACAATCTTCTTATTTATCTTTTCTTGCTCGACTCATTTCCACTATTCTTATTAAAAGAACTTTTGATTCTGCGCATCTTTAACTTGAATTTACGATATTTTTCAGCGTTAGCTTCCTTATGAACATCAATTAATTTCTTTCTCTTAAAATATTTATATTTGTGTTCTTTAAGTGTCTCATAATCTGGAGACGATAATTTAGTTTATTTTTTTCTGCCTTTTAAAATCTAAAACTAATAGTCGATGTTGGGTACTTAAAATTTCACTTGGAATGGCCTTCTGATATTTACAATCTAAGCGATCTATTTTTCTTATCGAAAATAATCGATTTGTGTTTTCTTAGATCCATTTTTATAAGTAATAATATATTCGTCTCTTTTCTTAGATAAAGTATTAGCATTATAAAATCGTAAAATTTAGGCAAAATCTAATATAGTCTACCTTCTTCATTAGTCGAATCCATGCTTCTGAATCTTTTAAAATCTTCCATTTCTACCGGCGTGTCGTTTAAATCTCCCGATAAATATTTTTTTTGAGGGTATCTTTTGTATTAATCCTAATTCGTTCAAATTTTCTTTTGAGAACTTACCTCCAAACTACTTGAGGAGCGTAGACACTTATAACATTGATAATCTTAGTATCAATAATCTTTAAAATTTATAATTCGTCTACGTATTAATCTTTATAACGTTATCTTCAAACTTTTATCTATGTCACCTTTACCATTTAGTTCGACTTTTGAATATCGAAGTTTAAAACTGCTATCAATCTCTTGGCTTCTGAGTTTCTTGAACACGTAAAATATTTATCTTTCTATGAACCATAATATCATTAATTAATTCATTAATTTACGTAAATATATTCAAGATCTAAGCAATTAGTTTCATGGACTAACTTCTTTGCGATCATCCGTAATGTGGGAACCCTTGCTTATTTAACACGCATCGGCGGCCGATCATTTTTCAGCGTATTCAAGCTGTAGCGTCGCTTCAGGGGCGCAACGTCTTTGATGATTTAAAGGATTCATATGTCGTGATTATTTCGATAAATTTTATCTTTGGTCGACGACTACTACACATACCCTCCACTTTTGCATCGGGACTTGGGGATGACAATAGTAGTGTTAAAATGAGTAGAATGAAATCTAAAATAAAAAAGCGAAATTAAATGGAAAAGGGCTATGTCATCTGTCTTATCTCTTATGGATTTCATTTGTTTCTTGTATATGTAGAATGAAATCTAAAAATAAAATATGAAATTAGAAAAGAAAAGGAATTGATTATCTCTTTTCTTTATTCCATGGGTTTTCATTCTTACGTATTTGTCTGTTTATCGTTTGATATCTTGTTAATAGGGAAATCTTATGTTATCAAAATTAGTGGTGTCTCGCGACATCCACTCTGCCTTTCTTGGCGTGGTGGAAGCGGGGCCGTCTCTTATGGAAACCCATGTAGGGAGGCCGGAGGCATTGTAAATTTTGATTATTATGCTCTTAATTAAATATCTGTCTGGCTTGGCTTTCTTTTTTTATCTCAATCTGAGCTTTTAAATTTATTACTTATAAGTACACTCGTGTTTTCTCCGACATGGTAGGGAAATTTGTTCTTATCTTTGTCTTAACCATACCGCCTTTTGTTGGCGTGGTGTTATGGATGACGAGAGACCAAATTTATTTAAAAAAAAAAGATAGAAAGAAGAAATGCTTAAATTGTTGCTTAAAATTTTCTTTATCTCAAAGAACGCTTACGCTCAATTTATATATCACGCAGTTTTATCCTATTTTGTAAAATGCTAGTTGAAATACTTACGCTATAACACGCTATCCCATTCTACCAAAGAACGCATAAGATATATGAATTGATCAACGATATTTATGTTAAAACATGAACGCTTATTATGATTGATTTTTACATCATAGTTATCCTATTTCATTATGATACGATTACTTAACGCATCCCAAGTTTCACTTACATTTACACGTGGACACGCTTTAAACATAAAATTTGAAATACATAAAAAATAATATCTACCATATACTTGACATATATCGAATACATTAAAATAGAAAATTGTCAAGTTAGAAATGAAACTTATGTCTACAACATAATTTTTCAAAGATTGAAAGAACTACTAAATAGTACAAAAGAGATATAAGATAGAAGAGTTTAATGAGGTGAATCCTCTTATTTATAAAGCTTCTCCTTCTTTTTCATCTATCTTAAGATCGACACATACTGCATTTGTCAGACGCAAGAAAATCATCTAAATTTATTCATTTTATATACATACATTACGTATACGTAAGACGCCTTATACATCTTTATCACTTCCTTTGAGAAAATAAACTCTCTGTTAATCTTCTTAATAAATTTAATGAGATTTGTCCACATTTGCCATGAGATGTAAAGGATGAATTTAATTAATCCACTTATCTCTTAAATGACATATGACATCTACTCATATCTTTGTTTTCTCCTCCTTATCATAAAACTTGATGATTTATCGATCACATGCCTTCAAAATGATTTATTTTATGTTTCGATTTTCCACATAGAAAGGGTTATAAAATCAAATGTCTAAGTTCATTTACATTACTTTATATTTGATCATATGAGCATTCAAAATGATTCATTTCATTATTTATGATGCCACATGAGAAAGAGTTTTATTAAATTAAAAGTTTATTTGGCCATTACTTTATATTTGATCAAATGAAATGATTCATTTCATATTTACGTCACGATTCGCCACATAGAAAAGTGCTAAATTTAAATCAACCAAGCTCATTTTACCCATTACTTTATATTTGATTATAGCCTTCAAAATGATTTATTTCAAACATTTATGTTCTTGATTCACACATGAAAGGGTTTCTAAATTAAATCAAGTGTTGTTTATTTAGGCCATTACTTTATATTTGATCATATGCCTTCAAATGATGATATCTATTCCTCTTTTGATTTGGCAGATAAAAGGATTTTCCAAATGAAGTGGATATCATGTTCAATCAAATAATTATCCTATTTTAGATTCTCACTTCATTTTGCCCAAATGAAGTATCCAATAAATCAAATATCTAAGGACATGTGATCCAAATGCAAGTCAAATATAAAGAATGACACATCTTTCCGGTTTGTCTTAACCTGATCCCAAGCTAACAAAACCTAAAATCTATAACGCTATCAAATCTTAAAGTTAATTCTATAGAATGACAAAAAGATAAATCTATCGCATCATTGTTAATGATCTTTTCAGTTCAAGATCTCAAAGAAAATCTCAAACGAATCCAGTAATCTATAAGTGAATGATAAATCTTAAATAATTAATCTCTGATCCTGCAGAAGATAATGACTGGTTTATCTTCCTGTTTCTTGAATCGCCCCGTTAACAAACTTAAAATGTCAAATTAACCAAATTTACATTTCTTTGACTTATGCCATACAACATCTTTGTATATAAAACTTGAAATGTCAAAACTATGGACATGTAAAGATATGAAAAAAAGAACATATGATACTTCCCGGTTTATTTTGAGATAGTAAAACCTAAAATGAACTAAACTAAATTCATACATTTCAACTTGACATTTACATATCCATATAAATTTTAAAAGAATGATATTAGTATGTTGAAATGTCCAAACCTTATACATGTGCAAGTTAGATATAAACAGCAATACGCTATACTTCCTTTGTCTTTCTGAGGAAGTAACAAAACCTAAAATGTCGAACTAAACTCAAATATTGCTATATTTCAACTCATTTATACATACAAATTTTAAAAGAATTGATACTTATGTGATGAAGAATCATGTCAAATACAAAAGAATTAATCATGTTATACATCGGTTTGGTCTTGACGTGAATAAAACCTAAAAATTTGATATTATAAATTTCAAATTAATAATATCTCGGTAGTTTTAATTATCATATAATATAAGATATAATCAAGACATCTTTCTAAAATTCAAACTCGGAAGAAAAATCTCAAACCGATCCTCTACGCCCAAAAAATGTAAGCTAAGGATTATCTTAAGATAACTAATTAAGAGATCCTTCAAAAATCGACAGCAAGTGCCTCATCAATCGATATCAATCCTATGATTGGTATTATTATTATTAAAATTTTGATAAATGATCATATATTCAAATATAAATCAATTAAAACGATCAAATTCTAAATAAAATAAAAAAAATATATATAAATAAAAATGAAATGAATTATTTAAATTAAAACTTAAAACAAAAAAAAATCAATCCACTAAGAATTGTTATTCTGAAATTAGAAAATTTTGCTAAAAGCCAATCAAATGATTATATTATTCACACTCAAATATTTAAAGTTTCAGCGACGCTACCGATGTCTTCACATATTAAGACTACTAATTATACTACCAAGTACCAGATGTTAACGCTTTACTTTTCGAAATGGAATGTATTTGTCAAAAAAGACATAAGGTTGACTTATATTTCCTCAAACTTCCCGTACAAGGATACAATTGACGTGAACCCATGTGACTTGCGATCCTTACGGGTCGACCACCTCCTCCGACTAAGTTTAATTGACCACGAAACCCTGGGATGAAACTGATCTGGGATCTGCCACATCGCTCCACAAAAGTTTTAAATTAAAATAAGAATTTCATAAGTTTCTAAACTCCACTCACTAATTATATATTCGTTTTAACGATCTATAACGCTTTTAATCGAAAGCCGATTGAGATATTAACTATAGTGCTTAAGAAACTCAACCAGATATAAAAGTTCTCATCAAACGAGAACGAAATCTCTGTAGTTATCTACTATTCATCTCTTTCAAATTATCAATTAATTAAACAACTTTTTTTTCTAAAGAGGCAATTTTCTGATCCCATGATTTCTAATCCTTCAAACTCATACTCTAGACATGGACGTTTACTTTTCTTCCCGAATTAATTTGTAGTTTTACTATTCATATCTCAGATTATATGATAATTCAGATATTATTAACAAATTTTATAATATCAAATTTTTAAAGCTATAACCCCACCCAACCAAGCACCAAATCCAAGAAGATTCTGTTTTGTTTCATATATAACTTCCATGTCTAAGTTTGGACATTTCAATATACATGCAAATATCTTTTTTCAATATACATGCAAATATCTTTTTTTTTAGATATTATATGGGTTTTAAGGTGTCAAAATATAGGCTCAATTTAAATTTAGTTTTGACATTTTTTAGGTTTTTTAAGGATCAGTACCAACCGGAAGATAACTCGACATTATCTTATGAGGATGGTCTAGATTAATTATTTAAAATATCATTATCTCCCCAGATTGTACATAGAGGATTGAGTTTGAATTTTCTTCTTGAGATCTTCTTGAAAAAGATGTATTAACAATGATATAGATTTATCTTTGTCATTCTAGAATTAACTTTTAAGATTTCTGATAGATTATTAGATTTTTAGGTTTTGTTACGGGACGGTCTAAGACAACCGAAAGATGTAGCGTCACGCTTTATATTTGACTTGCATTTGGATCACATATCCTTCTAAATATTTGATTTATTATACTTCATTTGGGACAAAATGAAGAGGAATCTAAAATAATAATTATTTGATTGAGAATATCCACTTCATTTGGCCAAAAATGTCCTTTTTTATTATATCAAGAGAATAATAAATCATTTTTGAAGGCGTATATGAATATAAAGTAATGGACCTAAAATAAACTTAAACTGATTTAAGCTAAGCTCTTTCTATGTAACAAATCAGCATAAAGAAATGAAATAAATCATTTTGAAAGCCATATGATCAAATAAAAGTAATGGGTCTAAAATGAACTTAAGCTGATTTTGAACCCTTTTCTATGTGGCAGATCAGCGAATATAAATGGTGAAATGAATCATTTTATATGGTCAAATATAAAGTAATGTAAAATGAACTTAGATTTGATTTGAAATAGAACTTTCTTTATGTGTGACAACATAAATAAAATAAATCATTTTGAAGGCTATGATACCATCATGCATGTTTTATAAGGGGAGGAGAATCTGAATATAAGTATATGTCACTATCATTTAAGAAGACAATGGATTAATTAAAATTCACCTCCTTTATATATCATGTGAATGGGGAATGATCATTAAATTTATTAAGAAGATATGGCAAAAAGAGTTTATTTTCCCTTCAAAGGAAGTGATAAAAATGTATATAGGGCTGAGAAATTTGCTCGAAGATCGTTAATCGCTTGAAAGTCGGCTCGTATTTTAGCTCAAATTGAGCTAAACGAGCCGAGCCACGAGCTGAATTGTTGGCTCGGTTTTAAGTTCGAGCCGATTTCGATCCTTAGTTAAATCGGCTCGTTCGATTTTTCGAACGGCTCGAATACAGTTTGCGGCCTGCGGAAAACGGAATCACGAGCGATTGCGAATGGCGATTCTCCTTCTCTGCCTCTCCGAGTCCGTGAGATCAGGTGAGCAGCTTGATATCGATTTCAATTTTACCCTTTCAAATTCCTTCAACCGTAACGGTGAGGATCGTAACTTCTTTGAGTTCTTTCTCTCATTCCTTTCGGTTTCTTATCTTTCGTTGCGGCTGCGGGTAGGGCTTGACTCTTGAGAAAGCGAAACGATTCTCTATTCGCCTCCTCTTGTCCTCACTCCTCGATCTCCTCGGGTTTTCTCAATCTATTATGATTTTGTATCGTGCTTTACTTCTTCTAATCTCGGTAGGCAGACTTACATTGTCGTGTGTTTTTTCTCTATGGTAGAGTTATTATTATTTCTTAACTTTGCAATTGCAACTTGGGTTACTTGGCTCAATCGCTCGTCGTTCAGTTTGTTTCTTTGTCGAAGTCTCATTTGATCATTTCTCAGTGCAGAGATTATAGCATTGTTGGTTTCTTTGCATATACTTTTATGTGACATTACCTGAACATATATTATAGTTTCATTATTCATTTGTTCATATCTTAATTATGCTTGAGTCTTGGCACTCTCAAAGGCTCAAAGCGAACACTCAATACAATCAATTTATTATCCTCTCGTAAGTGAAGTATGTTTATTCTTTGACTCAACTTTGGAAAAGAATAATATCATATTTCATGTCCTTTCTCACATTTATGGATGAATGTGAGATAATAAGCAAAAAATCTGTTATGACTTATGAAGAGATGATTCTTGATTTCTTGTGTATTCACCGATTCACCGCTCCAGCGATAAGTGATAAATACACCTCTTGAGTCTTGAGTCTTGACATGTTATTCAATATGGAATATGGGTATGGTATGCTGAAAATTTTGTTTAATTTAAAGTATTGAAGCTCAAATTTTTTTGCACTTATATTGTTTGTATTATTGTATATGGTTGTCGGCTGATATACTTAAGCTACAATTCAGGTTTAAAACTTTGAAGAATTTATCCCTCAAAATTTATTTCTTTCTCATTTCTTCAAAGAAAACTTCATTGCCTTCATAAAATTTCCAATCCTATTGATCTGTATAAGTTGTAAGATGATGTAAGTGTGGACTTTCACAATCCTATTATTGGGTAATAAATTTATGGGCTTTATTGCCTTCATAAAATTTACAATCCTATTGTAAGTGTGGACTGAAAGTATAACTTGTAAGATGATGTTGATGGGCTGATGGCTTTTTTTTTTGTAAAGAAGAATGGCTTATTTCCTAGCATAAACATGTATGGGATATGGCTATTGGTTGTATGAGAGTATGAGACTTGGAATGGTGGTAATGTAGAGCTTACCTAAGAAAATGTGATTATTGTGAGCTTTTGCATCTTAAAATTAATCGTGTGGATTGTCCTTTTAGCCAACAATTCAGTTTGATATCTGAACCAACTGATTTATTTAAATAGCATCTTTAATTACATGTGGTTGATGTTATATTAAGCTTTCATGTATACTCTTAAAATCAGTTATTCACATACAAATTACAATTATTTGTTATTTTACATGCGAGTTTATAATTAAGTCATATTATATTTGTATAGATATAATGAAAAGTCACTCTCAAGCAAATCAAATAGTTCTCAACTTCGATCTTTGGCCAAAAAATGATATTGATAGTGTTGATGAAATTATTGATGATAGAAAGGGTAAAAGGCAACATTAAAGTTTGGCAACATTTCTTGAAATATCGGTCTGAAAAAGGAAAAATATATAAAAGTCAAATCTGATTATTGTGTTAAATCATGAAAGCGCGTATTATATCCTGATTGAGCGACATTATAAAATGAATCACTTCTGACAAAAAATAGTGTTAGAGAAAAGAGACAAAAATTTTGATCCTATGGCGGGACCGGTGATTTAGTTTGTGTGTTTTATTATAATCATGTAAATTAAAATATTATTATCAAAATAATTATTGTTCATGAATATCCCTTTATGAGTTGAACATTTATGGTTTAATATTACGATGAAATCATGAATCCAACTTAAAATTTAGATTTGGTGTCGAAGAAGAGTGCGTGAAAGTGTATGAAGTCGAAAAGAATAACTTAAAAGTTAGAAATTGGCGAGAGTTTCTTCTTAGTGATTCTTTGGACGTGAAACAATTGGTTATATGTGTCTCGGTCATTATATTGGAAATTGCGGTCAGGATAATCAATTTTAGTGATTTAGATCCTCTCGAGTGGGCTGTGATATCGAATTTAAATTATGTTCATTCAAAATAAAATCGATCTTATTAACTTTGGATAATGCATCATCAAATGATGTGCAATTTAAACACGAAAGCATTATTTAGTAGAAAGTGCGGATTTATGATAATGGGAATTTCTTTTCATTCGTTGTCTTCTTTCGTATTTTAAATCTAATGGTGCAAGATGGCTTAAAAGAAATTGGTAATATAATTGAAAAGGTCAATCTTATTTGTAAGCGATCTCAATAAACACAAATTTAAGATTTCAGTTAATCATCAACAAAGTCCTTCGTTGATGTTTACTTTGGAACTTCAAATGTTGGAATCGCATTTTACTACTTCTGGTTTTCCAAAATATGCTTTTCAGACCTTAATATGGTTACCTTAGAAGATTGGAATCAATTTGATAAGATTAGAGAGTTGTTTCACATTTTTCATCCAATAACTGGAATTTTTTCTAGATCTAACTATCCTACGGCAAATAGGCTTCTTCCAAATCTGATATTAATTAAGAAGACCTACGATAGAGAATATTTATCTGATAGTCTTTTCATTTCTAATATGATAAGAACTATGAAGGCAAAATTTGATAAATCTTGCAGGCGTTGTTGTTGTTATTCTCGATTATGCATTTTAGATCCAGAATGAAATTATTTGTCATTAATTTATTTACATTGATGATGAGAAAAAGGACGATTAAACAAAATTATTTGAGCTCTACTCTTTATGTTGTTGATAAACAACATACAACTAAAGAAAATCTGAGGGGCACCTACTTATATACAAGTTGAATCAACATCTGATAGAAGGAAGTCACATTTTGTCGAAGATTTGGGTATGATTTTATAGACTCTCTTGGCCTTTTAGTTCAATCGACTTAGAGATATACTTAGATGAAGCTTGTGTTAAATGTCACGATTCAAAATTTGATATTTTAGATTGATGAAAAAATGTCATGCCTGAACAAGACACTATCAAAGATGGCAAAGATATTTTTACAATTCCAATAACTTCTGATTCTTGAGAGTCGGTGGTGGTGCGTCTTAGTGATTATAAGTTATATTTCACCAAAACATTGGATGCCTTAATATGCGGTGGAAATTGGATTAGTCGTCTACAAAATTGAAAGATCTATGGTAATGTGTTCATCATTCTTTTTTTTATATAGTGAAATTACATTCTATTTAATTTTTTAAATAAAACAACGCTTCTTTGCATTTCGGTTTGACATCTTAAGAAAACTTAGCTATATCGTACGGAAGCTTGAGTGTGGATTCAAATTTGAATTTCACGAGGGTAACATTGTTTTATGGGCTTTCCTGATATGCTTTTGTAAGTTGTAGGTTGTAATTACTATTTTATGTATTGTAGACTTTAACAATTAACGTATGGCCTCGATTATTGAGCAAAAAAATTGATAATAGCTAAGTGTTAAAGATGTTTCCGTGTTTTGTGTTTAGTTAATTATATATGTCAACTTGCTATGACATATTGTGAAAGAACTCGATATAATGAATTTTCACAATATGCTTTGAGAGTGAAGCAAATGAAAGAATAGTTAATGCATCATCAAATGTGAGACTTCTTTCAAGCAGTTTTCTGTCAATCAATTTTTTTTTTTTTTTTTTGCCTTTTTGAACCATCTCTATCTCATTGTATTTACGGATTAGTTTATCTTTGGCGGTTTTTTTTAAAACTAGTTTGGGTTAACTAGACTCAAATCAGTTAATCGAGGGCTTTTTAAATTTTGAATTAATCATATTGACAATTGTTAACTTCAATATGTTTTTTTGTAAGTTTATCTTTACGAGTTTATCCATCCGACTGAGTTGGAATCTTTGTTAATCTATCAACTTGCTATGACACGTCTTTGTGGCTAAGTTTATCCTTCAGGCTGAGTTTATCATGTGAGAACTGTTAAATTCAATATGTAACTATTTTTCTGTATAAGTCCTCTGTTGTTGTTTTCTTGTGGGTGGTGCGCTTCTTCTTGCTAGTGATGGGTTGTTTTCTATCTTTGCTCGGATTGATTTGATATATGGATTATATGAGCTTCACGGAATTATTACATCTTAGATGGTACTTAGTTTGATGTATGGTGGTATGGTTAGCTTTGGCTTTGGTGTTATTGCGCCTTGGTTGAAAATTTCTTCCTATAAGTCCTCATTCTTTGTTTTTCTTGTGGGGTGGTAGTTGCTTCTTTCTTTCTGATTTTCTATCTTTATCGTTCAATTTAATTATCTGGATTATATGATTGAATGTTTCTTTGGTGTTACTTTTGTGGGTTTTCCCTTTCTAGGTGGTGCTCATGCTATTTTGTGACCTTCTTGCTGTTTGTTGTGTCTTCTTTTATGTGTATGCGGTATTAAATACCATATCAACTCCTCCAAATGAAAGTTGTTCCCACCTGTATGTCATTATAAAGAGGATGATTTCACTTATCTTTTGGTTGGTAGTAGCACTCATGATGTAACCCTTCATTGAAAGTTTGGATGCTTATGTTTGTGGCTGCCCCAAATTTGTGTGTGAGCTGAGCTGCTCTCATTAGATCTTCTATAATTCACTCACTTAATTCTGTTTTCACCTTTAATTTGATCTGTATTGCTTTGTTAATTGTTTGTGCTAACTCTTTTATCTAGATTCTTGCAGATTTGGTATTACTTCTCTATTGATT
Source organism: Cymbidium sinense (assembly GCA_021442155.1). NCBI lineage: Eukaryota > Viridiplantae > Streptophyta > Magnoliopsida > Asparagales > Orchidaceae > Cymbidium > Cymbidium sinense. Next base: position 122,026,515 of record CM038224.1, on the reverse strand, counting down.
CTTCCAACAAAAAATTTTGATCCATCATTGGTGGCTCTCTTTTGAAGATGATAGCAAATTTACTAATCTCAGTTTCCTCAGTAGACTTATAAAGCTGGAAACAAGTCAGGATTTCATGCATCAAACAATTCTAAATTATTCTTACTTGCATGCCTACGTTGAGTTTACTAGTATCTTCATTTTATGTTTATGATGGCTTCCTTTGTCCTGAAAGATAAGATTTTACCCTTGTTTGATATAATGAATTTTAGTCTTCAAATCAATTTTGCATTTTGGATTACCTATAATGATATCAAAAAATAATAATAATAATAATTATGCAGAAAACTAATCTTCAAGGCTATGATCCTTTCCAGATATGTCCTCAAAAGAGTCTTGTTGATTGTGATAGAGAGCATCGGTATGCTCTTTTGGATCGATAAATGTTTTCAATAAATCCACGAACTCTTGAATGAGATTGAAAGCACAAACATTCTCATATTGTTTATGTTTTATAGCAAAGTTGTGGAAGGTTCAAACGTTTGAAACTAATAGAAGAAATGGACTTTGATGAGAGATGTTTTCCTTTGATTGATTACTTGAGCACATTTGGGATGAAATCATTAAAGAATGGACGATTATTACAACCGCTCCATCTCTTTTTTCTTACTGACATCTTTTAGTTATATTTTTTGTAAACTTGATTTTTTGTTTTGGCTAAACCCAATTAAATATGTACAATGTAATTATTATATTGATATAAATTTCAATTTTATACAATAAATTCAAGCAAATTTCAATTTATGTGATTTTTTTTTCTTTGTGCTGTGTATTAAGTTTGAGCTACTTAAATCAAAACGAGCCAGCTCGTTTTTAATTTTGAGCCAAAAAAGTCCAAATTCGAGCTAAACCATCAAAACAAGCGGCGAAATGCGTTCGGCGGATCGATTCGATCCACATTCGATCCGGCTAGAATTGCTTCGAGCGGTCGAGCTCGATTCACATTCGAGTGGCCAGCGAATGTCTGAGCTACGATCCGAATTGGAGCCACCATAAAATACATTGAGCGATTTAGCCGCGGATCGGCTCAAAATCGACTTTCGTTGATGTATAAGGCGTCTGTATGTCATGTATGTGCGTGATATGATGCGTAAATTTAGATGATTTCTTTGCGTCTGACTTATAATGACAATATGTGCCGATCTTAAGATACATGAAGAAGGAGAAACATAAATAAGAGAGGATCTCTCATGAAACTTACTTCTATTTTCCTCTTCCCTTTAGTATTCTTAGTCAAATTCTTTCAATCTTGCAAAGGCTTGTCATAGATTTGTAAGTTTCCTTTTCTAACTTGACAATTTTATTTTAATATCTTCATGATATATGTAATGTCATATAAGATATTATTTTACATATTTCAAGATTTATGTTTAAGCGTAACCGACATGTAACATGTCAGTAAGTAGAGCTTTGGGATGAGTATTAAATAATCATATCATAATGTTGGCAATGGGATAACTTATATGATATAAAATCGATCATAAGCGTTCATGTTTAATAAATAAGCGTTGATCAATTCATATACTCGTTGCATTTGTCATAGAATAAAGCACGTGTTATAGAATTGAAGCGTAAGTATCGACTCATATCACATTTCTACAAAATGGGATAAACTGCGTGTTATAGAAATTGAGCGTAAGCGTTCACATTTGAGATAAAGAAAATTTTAAAACGAACATGACTTAAGCATTTCATCCCTTTCTTTCTATCTTTTTTTTAAATAAATTTTGGCAATACTCTCGTCATCCCCACATAGGGGCATCGAGGTAGGCCTTCATGAAGAGGCATGCATGATAGATGTCGTGAGACACCAGAAAATTTATTTGCAGCCAGAAAGGCGTGGGTTAGACATATGACAAATTCCTCTTATGTTGGAGAAACGTAGTGGATCTTATAGTAATAAATTTAAATCTTGCATTTCGTAAAAAAAAAAAGTTGTTTGCGTGTATATTTAAGGCGTAATAATCAAAATTTCAGCCTATGACTCCGCTCTCCCCACATGTTCTTGCCATGAAGGCCCCCACCAGCGAAAGGCATTGGGTGGATAATGGTGATACACCTGATACGAAATGTATTTTTCACTATTAGAGATGCTCAAAGAAGAAAACGGTGAATATGCAGGAGAATGAAACTCATAGGGAATAGAGTAGTATAAGCCGTTCTTTTCTTTTCTAATTTTCGATTTCATTCTAAGATACAAACAAATGAATAGAAAGATATATAAGTATGACACTTTTACATTTAATTTCAGCTTTTTTATTTTGATTTCATTCTCATATATGAGAGCAAAACAAATGAAATCCATAAGAGATAGTATGTAGTATGACAAAATCCTTTGATTAAAATGATTTCAAAGATGTATATTTCTAGACAACAATTCCATAGATTTCCCTTAGGTAAAACTATGTCTAGCAAGTGTAGTACTCTTCAAAAGCAAATCTAATTCAATTTTCTCTTAGATAAAAAATATTTTCAATAAATATCATACCTTTAGAAAAGCAAATCAATAAGTTTCCCCTTAGGTAAAAAAAAAGTTTCAGCAATTCCCTTTTTTGATAGAAACAAATTTCAGCAATTCTCTAATTTGTAAACATGATTTAACAATTTCTCCTTTGATAAGAATAATTTCCAGCAAACATCATGCTAATGGTAAAACAAAAACAAAGCAATTTCTTCTAGATAAAAGAAATTTCAGCAAGCTTTATGTCTTTAGGAAAAAGAAATATTTGTACCTAGCTTAAAAAATTTCATTTTTACCATATCCAGAAACTTTCTTCAGCAGAGAATAAAATCATGAAAAATTTACTTCTTTCACATTACTTATTTATCCCTTGACAATCTTAAGTAATCAGCCAACTCTCCAAGCTTACCCCTTTTTTTTTTTCTTGTATCTCATAACAACACAAATGAAAATGGTGAGGAGGTGAGGTTCATAGAAAGAGGAGAGGGTTCATCCAATCAAAGCATACATAGTATGATGAAAGACACACCGGATATAGATGAGGGTAAACCAACCATAGCATACATACATATATGAAAGAACAGTTCACCCACTCTTATCCAAACAAAAGGGATGAAATAACGATAGGAAACTTAGAGTTAACCAACCATAGCACGTATGAGGATAAACCGAAATCATTTCCTTCGAGAAAAACCGACATAGCAAAATATAACTTAGATTAAAAAGCAAAACAACACAGGGGTTTGGTTGGAAGGTGATTAAGAAGGATCGAGCCCTCTGTTTAACTAGGGTTCGGTGCTTCAACCGAGACGAAAAGCTCTACAGGGAGTTCGAAAGTCAGCAAGAGGAGAAGGAGGCCTTCGATTTAGAGGCAAGCGAGACTCGAGAGCGACAAAGAGGGACCTCACGCATGAGAGAATCGTCAACAAGTAGGAAACGAGGAGCCGATCACGAAGAGTCGCCGAGAGCTTCAGAAATCGCGAAGAGAAGGGGAGAAGGCGAAGCGAGGGAAGCGTGAATAAGGTCTTCGGTTTAGTATTAGGCCGTCGGCCGATTGGTTACTGACGGCGTCATAGGGATGGATATTTTGTTTTAATGAGATGGTGAGGTTAGGTAAAGATTAGGAGAATTAGGTTAATTGAACATTATCTTAGTAATTAAGATAATTATAATTAAGTACAATCATCCACAATAATAAACCCAAGATATAATGTCAATTTTAGGTATTTGTTGTCAACGCGTGATCGATTCGCGATCGGAGATCGTTTTGATAATGTCGGCGACGATTGAGCGAAATTAGGTTTAAATTGCGGCGTCGCATTTGAATGTCGATGTTCGCAAACTTTGCCTCATTGCGGGCGTCGTTTGATAGGTTTCGACGTTTCGGCGACAACGGTGCGATCAATTTCGCGAACGGAGGTCGTTTAGATGTCGTCGAGGCTTCTCGACTTCGATATGCGCGTAATTTCATTAAAAATTTGATTTTAATCATTTAATTAGTCATTAATTGATTCGATATTTTTCAATTAGTTAATTTTAATATTTTCGACGCATTATAAGGTTGAATTTTCAAATCGATGCAAGGTTAATCGGTTTTGATCGCGATTATGGCATTTTAATCTCCACCTCATTTATTTAATTTCAAGTGACACATAGTTGTAGGTCAACATAAGGCACTGAATGTAAAAAAGTATGGGACCTTTCAACCAGTGGAAGCAAGAAATCACGAGTAAATCTTTCTATCGTAGTCCTGCCAGTTTTAAAAAGATTTGCAGTCTAAATTCCAAGTTAGCCATCACAAACTAAATATTAATATGTATAGTAAACAATGCCATTATTCCTTTACCTGAGATGCCTGGGTTATTGTTAAAGCCAACGCTCCTGCTAATAAGATGGAATCCATCACGAGAAAAGCAACTGCTCCGGGATGTTCTGTCACCATATAATGCATCCACCTTCCAGAAGATGGTTTGACTGGAGTTCCCGTCCACATCCCTGCATTTGACATCAAAAATTATATGTCCTGTATACCCATCAACAAAAAAGGGGAAATTTTGGGCACTTTAAGGTACATACTATAAACTGTAGTGATAAAGCCAAGAAGAGAAGTAAGGCTTCCGCAGCAAAGAAAAACAAAGAAGTCCCATTTATTTTTCTGCAACAGAGAAAGAAAATGTAGAGAAATATACAGTCAAATCACTATAGAACGTTATACCATAACTCAAAATAAAATGAATAGATAAAATCATACTTTAAACAGGACCACATACTACAGGAATAGCATAGAATGAACACAAATGCATAAATCCACTTTCACCTTCCCAACGCAGTTGGATATCCATGGACAATGATGATCAAATTGATCCACGCAATGCTTACAAGCTGGGCAGTGTTTGGATCGCAGAGGCCTAATTATCTGATAAGAAGATTACAAATAGAAGAAAAAAGTCTTCATGAAATGCATCTTCGGACAAATATGATTTTCCAAGTATAACCCTATGATACATTCAATGATTTCTCATTCTAATAAATTAAGAGAATATGGGCTAGAACCTTGCATGTAGGACAAAGCTGAGACCAGTTTCCCGTCCATATAGGTGAGTTATAGGGATCAATGCTCAATAAAGTGTCCTGCAAGACAAGGAAAAGGTAATTTGAGTTTTAAAGAAGAATGGCACGGAGCACAAATGGTAAGTAGCCGGTGTAGTAAAAATGCTTAAACAACCTTTTATTAGGAACTACTTGAAGTTGACGAGTTTCAAATCATATAATACAGTAAACGGTTGCACAGAATTACTGAACTATAAATAATAGTTAAAAAGCGGTTCATGTGTGTGTGTGTCTACACACTCTATGGGCAGTATAAAAATGACCCAATAATATTCTCTCCCTCTACCTCTATGTAGCTCTCCCAATTTTTATAAAAAGTGAAAATGAAGAGAGATAAGAAGAGATGCGAACAAACAGGAATAGAAAGAATATTGGGCGAAGAGGGGCTTGGGAATATATCTCTCATTTAATCTCCATGTCTCTCTTTTCCTCAAACTTTACTGTCATCTCTAGTTTTTTTATCTTTCCCTTGCCATCATCCTCCACATATCTCTTCTCATCAGTCCTCCATCTCCACTCTCCCTCTCTCCCTCCCTCCCCCTTTCTCTTATTATGCTTTCTCCTTTATCATTTTATCTCGCCCTCTTCTTCATTCTCATTGTCCCTCTCTCTTTTGTCAAAAGATATAGAGGTGCGAGTGAGAGAGTTGTTTCTTCTTTATCTCTTTCAATCGCTCTATATTTGTAAGACGAGAAATCAATTGATATATATAAGTGAGGCACCCTCTTCATATCCTAAAAAGAGAGATACAAGTACACATAAAGAAAGAGAACACACTCCACCAGAGAAGGTAGAGTGGTTGAAAGTATGACAACCTAAGCACTCTTAATGTTCATCTAGAATAATGGGTGAATTAGGTAAGCTAAATAAATGGTCTGACAAGCAAAACAATTGACAAGTAGTATTTAAGGACATTGAATCAAGTAAAAGATTTCTGGAAACTTAAATGCCGTTTGAGATCACTTTTATTTTTTTGTTTTATATTATTTTTTTATTTCATATTTTTATTTTGTTTTATTTATGTTTTATTTCAAAATTAAATATATTTGGTGGTAATTATTGTTTTTAAATTTACTCAAAATATCTAAAAATTATTTTGAGTGTTTTTATAAATAATATTATTTATTTTAAAAAAATAAAAATAAAAATACTTAAAAAGTATATCAAACAAACATATTTTTAAAAATAGCATAAAAACAAAAATAAAAAATACAAAATAAATTTGATCTCAAACAGCATCTTAATGTGTTGAGAAGAATTCAACAGCCAAGAGCTATAAATCAATGACTTCAGAACATTTCTCGTAAGTATTACTTGTATGTATGAATGAATAATGAATAAATGGAAAGATAAGTAAATGATGAAAAGTATACAAATGAAGTAATCAATTGGTTGCAGGCCCAAATTGAATGCAACTCTCAGAGATGGAAGTTCTTGGAACTAAAAAAATGAAAGATCTATACAACTGTTGACAAATTGTAGAACTCAACTCCAAAGTACCTACATAAAGCATTGAAAATGATGAATAAATTACTACTAAAATATAAGGATTGAGACATGAAACAGTTTCAAAGTACTTTTGCCAATAATTCGATTTTCTCAAAAGGGGTTAGAGATATTCCTAAATACATTTTAGTAGTTCATGCCCCAGTGTCTGATTCATGGTTGAAATACTTGGGGCATAAAAAAAAAATAGAGATGGAGACAGTGAGGGAGAGGTTAAGGGAGAGAGAGAGGGAGAGAGAAAGAGATGGAGGGATAAGTGAGGGAGACAATCTATCTCTCTACATATATAAAGAGGGTAGGCATCAATCTCTATATCCAATGAGATATAATGAGTGCATAAGAGAAAAATGTATAGGAAAGAGAAATAGCAACAGATAAAGGAGAGAAAGGGAGAAAAAAATGAGGGAAGGAGAATAAAAGATATGGAGAGGAGGGTTAAAGAGAAACAAAAAACTTGTAAGTAATCACTCATTTTTCTAAATATCTCTTCTATCTCTATTTCTCTATTTATATACATTTTTCTATTCTCTAACTCTATCTCTTACTATAACTCATTTTATCTCCCTTTACCTCTCCTCTTACTATATATAGAGAGAGGAATAAAAAGAAAGAGAGAAAATCAAGAGAGATCGAGAAAGCAAGAGACAAAGAGAGGAATAAAAGAGATAAAATAGAGGTGTAGAAAAGATAAAGCGATAAGAGAGATGGAGATGAGAAATAAGAGATGAACTAAATATGTAAGCGAGAGAGATATATAAAATAACTCCTAATCCAAAATCATATGAGTTTTCAACTAAGTAAATAAACATATTAAAGAGGGTAAGGTGATGAACTAAAAAAGCAAAAAAAAAAAAGAGTAGAGATAAAATCTAAGGATAATCAATAAAATTGATAATAAAAAAATCAAATAATTCAAATTTAATTACATCATGTCGTTTAATTTGATAACTCCTAATCAAATAATTCAAATTTAATTACTCAAGGGCTAGCAAATGAATAGCTTATATATCTATAGTATCAAACAAAATGCATAATGATATTCATTAATATTGGGATTTTCATAAGTCCTCAAAATAGAATAGAAATAAAAGTCATCAAAACAATTGAGATAATCAATCTTAGAATTAAAAAGAGACATGTTAGTCACATTTGAATTACAACTGACATATGATGAATCTCTCTCAAAATAGAGTAGTTAGCACTAGACCCCACAAATAAGATATATAGCTCAACAAAACATCATAAGCCATCAAATATAAAAATATTTAGAAGTCTACATATCATTTACTTAATAATGCATCAACTACATCAATGCAAAAAAATCAATACAAATGACAATTTTCATCAAATTATATGGGCTCAATTGTATTAGTAAGGTATTCTAATTCATTTTTTATGGTTGGCATGAAGTACCAAAAAAAAATACAAAATACAATTTTGAGGGAGATCTAAAATACCCCAAAATACTTTTTTGTCTGCATTTGAAAATCACACAAATAGAATGATTTCTAAATCCTATGTTGCACACACTTGCAATTATCGCCACACACAGCCACTGTTGGCCATATCAATTGTCAACCATCATATTGCAATGCATTTGAAATGTATCATAACAAATACAAAAAATATTTCAAAGTATACTTTTGAAAACATCTAACCAAACAAATTCTAAGTCAGCAATTATTCAAAAGCATATTAAAAAAAATCCTGAATAAAGTCAAGTACCTATAGCAAAAAAAACTATAAACAATCTAATATATGAAATAAGATAAAGCGAACATGAAGCCTGCTTATACAAACAACTCAAATTTGACACAACACCAGCCAAAAAAACATATCCAGAAGATCATTTCAAAACAGAATACATTGTTTTAGAGTTAAGTAAAAAAAATTTTACAAAAAATGCTTTTTAGGATAAACAAGAAACTAGCATATCAAAAACACAAACATGACAAACAAGCCAATATGAAATGTCTTACTGATGACCTTCATTATACTAATTATTCCACATGTAGTTCGGAAAAAGCTAGCAGTAATTATGCTGACAATGACGATTAAATTGATCTCCCTAATCGAAAGCACTTCGGCCAATATGCTTTCTAGTTGAGGTAACAGAGAAAGAAGAATACTGCAAACGTTTTAAATAAAAAGAATATGAACTTGTGAAAATAAAAAAGTAAAATCTGCAATGGTAAGATTCACATGATTAAGTGCATGTTGTTCATACAGCGACACTGTCATTGCTCGAGGAACTTTCAAATCTTGGTTTGATATAGCCAGGATCCTTGCTGCAAGAAATAACCGGGGAAAAAAAGGACAAATATCACTTTTAGGCTCTCACAATTAAAAAAAAGGAATGCTATATAGCAAGATATTAAATTCAAAGTTGCCAACTTGTGACCAGGGCCTTAAATATAAGCAAAGAAAAATTACAATCCATGTTATACAACAAAAACCAATGGAATAATTTAAAGTCAACGACAACTGCCCTATAGAAAATTGAAAAGTACTGAGGATTAAGATAACAACTAACCAACAATAAGTAGATGGTATTAGATTTAACGAAGATGAGATGAGATGACATAATGACTGAGCCACTAACTGGACAAAAAGATTGCATCTAAAGAAGTGTGCAGAAAAAAATAACTGTTAAATTTTAAATTTTGAAATGCATTTAAGACAATCGATCACTGAGGATTAAGCAATAATGTAACATAGATTCTGGTGACCAATATTTCAAAATGAAGTCAAGCAAACAGCTAGTTAACTAACAAGATTAGTGAAAAACAAAGTCCACCAATTTATACCCATTAATTTAAACTTAAAGAATCCTAAGCCATTTGAATAGTTCTGAGCTCATTTTATTTGCCAGTTTTAGTTATTTTAAGAAAACACAAATATACAGAAGCAGGGGAAAAAGACTAGAAAATCCTTTCGTAGAAGATTAAGCAAATTTAAGAACAAAATCATATAAGCAAGAATGGCGACCAGCACTAAAGCTGATATAACACCCAGGTCCTCCCCTCTTGTCTACAAAAAGATCACCTTAAAATATAAAATAACTTAGAAGTTTAACACTTCTCATTAAGACTACGTGGCATCACATCCGAGAGAAGTTAGACGTTCATAGTGTACTGTGAAATAAAATAGATGAGAAGCTGTCCAATTGTGTGGCTGCATCAGAAATTTTGCAAGAGTTGGGAGAGCTGAGAGCTTAAGATATTTAATTCATAAAATTGCAAAGCGTTTATCTAGGTGGTCATCTACATTCTCATAAATCACAGATACAGGTTTATCTCAGCAATATTACGGTTGAAAAGGCAAAATTAGTTAACGAATTATGCTTTAAACATAATGAATATTAATGAACTACAAAGATTTGTGGTAATAGAATATAAAACCTATAGCAGATCAAAGATTACCTGGTACATCTATAGAACATAAACAAGGAAACAACTGCAAGAGAAACACCAGTCCATCCCCAGAGTGCAACAACAGCCGTAATCTTTGTGAAATTTGGTGCTAGAGAAAGCTCTCATAAAATTGGTTATCCAACTTAACAAATAAGTTCTTATCTGCCGATAATTATGATGATCAAAGCAGTACTACTTACCATCAAGTACAGAGTTGATGAAAAGAACTACTAGAACAATAAGAAAAGCCAATAAAATTGGAGCATAGCCAATCTTTGCCAATTTTCCCATGCAGAATCTATCTCCACAGAAAATGCCAGTCACCCTGGTTGCATTAGACTATAGATGAAGCACAAGTTAAAACTAGAGACAAATTAATAGCATGAACATTCTCTTCTATGCTATAACATAACGAAACTACCATCATATGGAATACTGATAGGAGCAATGATAGTGCCATTTGAATGCAATGTAAACACACATTATTGGTATGAACTCTGTACTATGTTTATAATTTCATAATATTCTAATCTTCAATTCAAATCAGAAAAAAAAATCTTCAGATCTAATTGAAAATACAATCTAACTAGCAGAAAAGCAACGTAAACTTTTCAGTAGTTAAATCATGAAAGTAGGCTCATTTAATTCTAACGACATCAAACATGAAAGTGGATACTAAAAGGAGTCCAAAAGAAAGATAATAAAAGCACAATTTAAGCAATAATTTTCTTTGGTATTGCCACCGAGCAATCATATTAAAAAAGCTGAAGACATTTTCTCCATGCATAACGAGATTATCATAAGAAATCTCATTCGTCTAAGGAAAAGGGAATATTTCTCCAGAGATCAGTGATCAACAACACTAACTAGAATCTTTGAAAAACTAGTCAACTTAAGTTAGAAAACATGCAGTAAAGAGATGCGCTTACATCTTCCCCTGCATCTACTAGTCTAACAACTAACTTTTCTCAAGCTCAAAGACTCTCATTGTGACACCATGTCCATATTAATTGTGATACACAATAAAACAGCACACTCATACCTTCATGTAAATCTATACTTAATTTCCTAAACTTAACAACTTCAAGAGATTGTGCTTGAGTGATCACATTATTCAACTACTGCAAAATCATGAGTGCTGATTATTAATAATGGTATCAGGATCAAATAAATAAGGTAAGTTAAATAAGTTGAAATAAAATAGTGCTTAATAGACAACTACATAAATATATTACAAGTTATTTTAGAAATTTTTGTTATTTAGCAAATTTACATTTAATATTATTTATATTATAATTAATTTGTAGCTTTTTGATAAAAAATGAACGGAAAAATCCAACATAAAACTTGATCATAAAATATAAATCGCAAATGATCCACTAATTTGATGGCGCAGCATACAATTCATCGTAAGTTTTTCGGTTCTTATGTTAAACAATTTTAGTGTTGGATTGAACTGGTTACGGAACCCACCAACAATTAAACTGATTAGAAAAGTCAAATTAGTCTAATTTGTAAGCCCTAACAAGAGAGAATAAAGTATACCATCTTTTATCAATCTAAATTGTTGTTATCATCGGTAGTAGATGGTATCATGTAACATCATCAATGTATTGCTCCATGATCGCAAAATTGGAGATGCAGTGGTGCACCTTATACTCTACTTCTTTCACCAAATATTCAACTTAATAAGTTCTTCAATGGCCTTATCTTGCTACTAGCCATGAGCAACAAAAGAAAACCTCTGATGCCCTTCTTCTAGACTATTTTTGGGCTGTCGTTGCTACTGTGCAAGCAGGATCAATAGATAATCTTGTTGCCCAATCAGTTGTAATAGGTAATTTAGGTTATGAAAGTGATGTATAGGTTGTTTTGGAGGTATTGACAAAATGTAACCCGCTGATTTCTATAGCCTTTATCTTCTTAATGGCTTTATGTGTGTTGACCTCCATGCCTGCTGCATCAGTCAAGTCGACCTCACAAGCCAAATTCGACCGGACTTGGATCAATGGCGCATCGGGCTGAAATACACTCGGCGTGAAATTAGTCAAAATGACCTCGATCGATGACGAATTGTGATTCGTTGAGTTAAATTGATCGAATATACATATTGCACAATTCAGGTCGATCAAGAAAGAAGTTCATGTGCCGAGCGTATCGATATTGGGAAAGCTGACGATGCCCAAACAACCTCCATTCGCGAAATTGATCGTCGTTAGACGTCGAAACCTATCAAATGAGACTGTCCGCGCTTAATTCGGACGAGTCTGCATGAATGTCGAGCCGTTGGAAGCGATAATGCTCATTTTTAAACTAAAATTGATCCAATTCGACGCCGACTTGAACCAAACGGCCTTCGATCGCAAAACAGACTGCGTTGTTGCGTCCGGAACATCGGAGTAACCTAAAATTGATATCTAATTTGTCTATGTAGTGACACAACTACATAAAGCTAAAATAAAATTTTATTTAACATCTTAAACAAAAGAAATTTATATAAATACCTATTAATGGCTAACCCTAGGAGGATTCTATTCACAGCAACTAAGCGCAACTCTCTCTCTCTCTCCTCCAATCTCGCCTGATCATGCGCTCCCATCCCCGATTCACTATCTTCGTTCGGCTCCCTCCTGATCAAATAGACAGCTGAGCAAGCCTTCGTTCCGGCCTCATCTTCCTCTCTTCTCCCTCCCACTCTCGTTTCCCTTAGACGAGAAACCGAGCCAGTAGCAACTCACTCAACTCCTCCCTCCAGTCGATCATCCAGCCGCACGTCTCTCTAGTCCTGAGCAACACGCGATCCCGAGGTTCCAAGCGAGCGGAGCAACCGACCCTCTGCCCTCTTCTTAGCGGTTGGAAAACTCTCGTTCCCTCTGTCTGCCTCTCCTGTTCACCAGGCAAGATTCCTCATCTAATTTTTCCTTCCATTACGTAGCTACCTGAAGTCTCTTTCCCTTTTACCCCATTCCACGTTGTATGCCACTTGGTCATAGTTTAGCATGTGATCTAAGCTTGTCAGGTTCCAATCGAGCAGCCAACATTCTACTTTTATTCTTTTACCCGATTTTGCCAACCTTCTTTAAATTAATATTAGGGTAAAATAGAAGATGGGTTAGACTTCAGATTTAGCTACATTTAAAAAAAATGGCATTCCTAATACTGAAATAAATTAAATGCTATTCTAATCTTCCTTTGAATTATTAATTTATTTCAATACGATGGTGAAATAAAGACTATGTAAGGATTAAATCCTGTAAGATTCAAAGTTTCCATTACGATGCTTTACATGTGTAAGCCTAAATCATGCTAAAAGCCTACTGCACCTCAATGATGCTAACAAACTCTTGGCTTTCATAGATGGCAAAATACATTAGTATGTAAGTATGCTGAGGGATGCTGACTTGTGTAATATAGCAAACTCTTATTTCAGGATTGTATGGCATGGGAGAGGAGACATTTGAACTCTTATTGGCATGAATCCAATTTGATGACTTGACTTTTATATGTTTATTACATGTAGTTTCAAGCACAGGTTTGAAGGCTATTATATTTTCATAAGCGGTAGATGAAAATCACTGCAGCGGTGTTCAAGACATCTGCACGCTTTCTTAAGTGTGGTGGGAAGGCCTCGGCACTATCGATACAGCCCCATACACGGGGAGGACGTTGGGAGGCTATCGAATTTCATTTCAAATGTCTTTTCACGCAGGTATTGAAAGCCTATCGCTTTCTTAAGCGTAGTGGGTTTGAAAGATCTCTTAAGCCGTGTCGCAAAACCCATGCGCTTCATGCGTGGTGAGTATAGCATAGTAGCCAATAAGGGGATGATCTTTGGGAGGTTTTTCATTCCAAATGCCATATATGCGTTGTATATTAAATTCAGCCTACTTCTTTAAAACAATTGCACATATTTGCTAGATATAAGTACTCGTATATGTTGCTTCAGCATGGCGAGGAAATCAGAATGCTCTTTACACAGGTTTGAAGGTCTATGCGCCGCTTTTCATAAGCGCGGTAGGTCACTCGACGGCGGTATCGCAAGACACCTATCATTTACGCTTCCCATAAGTGTGGTGGGAATGTCTCAATACTCCCTAAATCATGCTAAAGGCCTACTACACCTCAATGATGTCTAACAAATTCTTGGCTTTCATAGATGGCAAAATACATTGATGTAAGTATGATAAGGGATGTTGACTTGTGGAATATAACAAACTCTTATTTGGATTGTATGGTAGGGGAGAGGAGACATTTGAACTCTTGTTAGCATGAATCCAATTTGATGACTTGACTTTTATATGTTTATTACATGTAGTTTCAAGCACAGGTTTGAAGGCCTATGTGGCGCTTTTCATAAGCGCGGTAGATCTGAAAATCACTGAGCACTGTTAAAGACACTACCATGACGCTTTCTTAAGTGTGGTGGGAATAGACTATCGATCTGAAAATACAGACGTGAGGCTGTCGAATTTCATTTCAAATGTCTTTTCACGCAGGTATTGAAAGCCTATGCACGTTTTCTTAAGCGTAGTGGGTTTGAAAGATCTCTTAAGCCGCGGTGTCAAGACACCTAAATTACGCTTCTCTAAACGTGGTGAGAGGCTATATCAGTATCCGATAAGGGGATGATGTGGAGGTTCGATTTTCATTCCAAATGCTACATACATTGTATATTAAATTATCACTTCTTTAAAATAATTGCACATATTTGCTAGATATAAATTACTGATATATGTTCTTTGAGGAAATAGAATGCTCTTTACACGTTTGAAGGTTTACACTTTCATAAGCGCGGTAGGTCTGAAAATCATCGGAGATGAAACACTATCATTCGCTTCCCATAAGTGTGGTGGGAATGTCTCAATACTCCCGAAGCAGCCCCCCCATAAGAGGATGATGCCGAGAAGTTGCCGAATTTTATTCCAAACACATGTATTGAAAGTCTATGCATGCTATCTTAAGCGTGGTGGGTTTAAGACTCTAGTAGTGTGAAGACACTACATATTTATTAAGCATGGTATGAAGCTAGCTCTCTGTGCTTATGAGAATGGCCTTGAGAATCAAATTTTCTAAACTCACTCATAGATGAAATAGAGTTTGAACATGATTAAAATGAGGCACTTAAACCAAAAATTAATTTAATCAATGTTTAAGTTTAGTATCAACTTAAAATCAAAATTGCATATGTGAGCTCTAAAATTTAAAAAAAAAAATCATATCATAAGAACTTAGATTCAAGCAGCATTTAAAGATGATTTGACAACACTCTAATGAGCATAAATCAAGCTCCCCAATAGACTTTCTAATTGAGTTATGTCAAGTATTGATATAGTCGGATTTTCCAAATAAAACATCTCAGGCTAAAGGAGAGACAATCCTCATGTAAAATGTAACCCATGGAAGGGCTTGAAATGGAATTGTCTTCAATTTGATAACTTGCCTATAAGAATAAACTTTGATTGCTCGCTTATGAACATGGTTGTGACATTTCATCAAAACTTAGATCATTTCATCGCATACTAGATGGACTAAAAATGATGATATTTGAACATATATAAATAGTAAGGGACTGAATGGTTTCTTTTCGAACAATGATATGACTTGACGACTCACCTAAGAGTAAGAGGGAGATAGAGTACCTCACCCACAGGTAACTTCATATTCAAGCTCAATGCTTCGAAGTGTATGTAAGAAATCTAAATTAAATCATACATCATAAGGAAGATATATATGCAAGCCTATCACATTGAGAAATATGAAAAAGACTTAGATGACATAATATTCTATACATTCTGAAGAAACTTCACTCATATTTAATACCTTGATATTGTAAAACTCAAGTCAAAATACTTACATGTATTTCGAGGTGAATCCAAATTTAACTCAATACATTGGAGGCTATGAAAGTTACTTTGAGAAATGTGTAAATCTTATAAACCATGTGAAAATCAACAAGCAATCTTAAAATATACATGGGCGTATATGTTAAATGCCTAAATTTAGTGAGGATCCGCGTGGGTTGATTCAGAGTCTTTAATTAAAACAAAAAATCTAATGATGTTATTATAATATTTTCAACTTAATAAAATATCAGTTAATTATGTCAATAGCGGTCGATCTATTATTAAATTAATGAATCGGCGATCGTAAACAATAAACTAAAAGATCAAGCAAACTTATACCCCGAGGATGGTTGTGTTGAATGAAGATTTCAACCGGAGGGTATACTTTCATCAAAACGTGATGGTTATTTCAAATCAAATTAATATAAGTTAAATATCAATTCAAATGATAAATCTGATGCATTATTAAGCTCAAAATGATTAAATAAAAATCATAAAGTTAAAAAACTTAAAGCTAAAATCCAACCCACCTTTCGCAATTGTTTGTCGGAGGTGACAAATCAAAAAAATTCTAGCTCATAAAAGAGCTAATGTCAAATCAGGCACTATATTCACTCTCAATCTCTCATGTAGGGGGACGTGATCGTGTCCCTCATGCGTGGCATTGGTGACTCACATATGATGCGATTCTGACGAGTCTTTGATCCGGATGGTTGCCAAATGACAATTATATTACAGCGGATATATATGCTCCCAATCTGTCTTTAAGTTGTAAACTATAGAGTGGACTTAATAGGGCAAAAAATCCTCTTCAAGGTAGACTTAAGTGCTCCTTAGACAAAACACCGCCCATCAAGATCTCCTACTCAACCCTACTCCAGGATCCTTGGTCATGAGTCACTACCCTCTACTATAAGTAACACAATACAGGATGGCGGAACCATGGGATCCAGATCTTATTCCCCAACCATTTGCATTACGTTAATATGATGAATTTCATAAACCTAAATTTCAAAACTCCATATGCTACTTATCGTGTATTTAGCGATTTAACAACAATTGAAAGTTCTCTCCATTGAAGTAATTATAAGTCTTATGCATAGGAAACTTAGAACCAAACATAAAGTCCCTAAATGAGGGAGAAATCTTTAGTGTCTTATCTACTATTCCATCTCAAAATTTGACACATAAATCAAACTCTCTTTATTAAGAATTCGATTGGAATTTTGCTATAGTATCTGAGGTTCAATGTAACCACCAAAATATGCATTGACTTTCCTCTTGTGGCCTCAATTAGTAATGCAGCTTCTAAAGCATGGTGTTTGAATGACCATAGTTTGGCAACTGTAAAAAAAGCCTTATGTTTGTTTTGCCAAACTTGATGGGCTTTTCTTCCCTCCATTTTCTTTCTTTTGTCCTTGTCCTTCAATTGTCTTCTTCTTGTCACTAGTGCTTGGTTGTTTCTTGGCTTCTATGGTCATTTCCATTGCAAAATCTTTATCAATCAAGGCAATTAGAAATAACTCTAGTTCTCGACAAAAGCTGTAATGCACCCATACAATGAACTTCATCAGGGTTAAGGCTCCTTCTAGAACTGTCTAGAGAAACTCAATATTGTAGTTTTGTGTGAACTAATGAACCCTTTCCCCAATCTCTACTATTGAATCCAAGTCTCTCTGCTTGTAATGGGATAGAACTCTTCAGGATGGCCTTGAACTGGATCTAGGCTATCTTTACTAGATTGTGACTCCTTGCTTCCATGTTCCAACACAAAAGAAAAAAAAGGTTTTGATATGCTCCAACAAAACATCAAAGTTCTTGACACAGAATATCCCACCATAGGGTAGCAACTCAAGCTTAGTGTCAATCTTAAATAGTAATTATATTTCAATGGGTAACTCCAACAAGTGAGCTTCTTCATCCTCCATATCCTTTGCCATCTCCAAATTTCTGTCATCTAGATTGATGGCACTTGTAGCATGGTTTCCCATATTGGCAAGTACATTACCGCAGTTTGTCATTATCGACATTTCTGCAAAGCCATTAACTAACAAAGCATCCCTTCTGAGGCCACCAATCTGCTTTGGAACCCACCAATAATTATTATCATAGTTAATGTATTGGCTTGATTGTTGATTGAATCAACATCTTAGCTTGCATTCAGACGTTATTCAGAAATGATGGTAGGGTTGGTTTTTAAATTTACCATTTTTCCTTCCACAAGCAAAACCTGGCATCTTTCATACCAAAAAGATAATCCGATACCCAATGGGTAAAGTAACTAAGGGTTGATGATCCAAGGGTGGCAAGGAATCATCAACAAGCCTGCAAGTGATTACCTTCTCTTATTCTGTTCAATACTACAATTCCTCTACAATAAATAGTGTGTTGCCATTACAATAATTTACTAATCTTGAAAAGAAAATCATACCTACAAAGTGAAGTCAGTCTCCCCATGGTTCGAACCTTGTCAAAAGCACGTAGAAAGAAAGAGAGAGAAAGAAAGAGAGATGGAGAAAGACATGCTGTGTTTTGGCCTTGAAGCCAACAATCAAGAGATAAGAGGTGCGACAATGTGTAAGAGAAATACAACAACAACAACAAGCCTTAATCCCACTAGGTGGGGTCGGCTACATGAATCCGTCGTCTCCATTGTGTCCTATTATGTGTCAAATTTTCATTTAATTCAAGTATACTAAGATCATTTTTATACATCTTAACCAAGTCTTTTAGGTCTATACCTTCTTAACATAAAGAATCTAATGCATCTACTCTCCTAATATTGGACGGCGCTTTATGTGGCCAAACCATCTGCGACTCTCCCTAATCTTATCTACCAGAGCTACTCCAACTTTTTCCGAATATACTCATTTTGCATTCTATCTCTAAGGGTAAAGCCACTCATCCACTGAGCATTCTCATCTCAACACTTAACTTAGTCTTATGTTTCTCTTTATTGGCCAACATTTTGCACCATAAGTCATTGCAGTCTTACCACCATCTTATAAAATTTTCCTTAAAGTTTAAGTGGAACTTTTCTATCGCATAATAGGCCAGATGTATTCCTCCACTTCAACCATCCAACTTGAATTCTACTAACATCTCCATCTATTTCACCATCATTTTGAACAATAGAGCCTAAATATCTGAATCGCTCACTCTGAAATATGTTGTCATTATTCAGAATACATCTATTTATAATAACAAAAAAGAATCAAAATATTAACTAAATAAGAAGCGAGGAGAGCATATCTTCTTAAATTTCAAAATTCAAAGTTATCATATATGTATCAAGGAGAGAAGATCTCCTCAAAGGTTGAAAGTCACCAACTCTTCTAAATTCTAACTAAATACCTCTTAAATGCAAAAGACTAAACAATTCTTTAGCCTAAAGTTTAGGAATGAATAAAAACATAATAATTCAAATAAAATTATATCATAAATTAGGTTGAATACATTAATGGAGTCGCTCTCAAACATAACTGGCCAATGACACAAGGACTAACTCTTCCTTATTTGATTGGCTACTACCAGTCTACCCCTATTTAGCCATTAGTCATCAGGCTACTAGGTTCTACTTCGCTTGGATCACTCAAAGCATTGAGAATTTAATTAGATACACCAAATGAATCACATATCAAATTATGTTGAATGTGATGTGATTGAACTTAGTAACCAATTAGGACTATTCATGTATTGTTGAGCTCTGCCAATTTGGGTTGAGTCAAGACCTTAAAGAACTTTATTGCAAGTTTATTTGCATGACCCTTATGAGTCAAATGGACATTACCTAAGTAAGACTTATCGGATAAATTTGATTAAGTTAGATTTAATGATATTTCTAAGGTAACTAATACGTTCTCTTTATCCTCAAATTAGGGCAATTTAGAGCCATGTGATTTGACTGTCATAGTATCAATCAAACTGTAATTACACTTAAAATAAGTGATGCAAGGTCCCCATAATTCTAGATATTTTCAATTGTCATACCTTGAATTAAGTCAACAAATTTTCCAATTTGCATTGTTAATAACTTTACATTGCAATGGCCAATCATTAAATTAGTTGTTTAGACCTTAAGGATGACGCAAATTAGGATAACTTTATCATTTTTCCTAACTCTTTCTAAAATAAACATTTTTTTATTTAAAATAAACATTTTATTGTTAGTTTAAGTTATAAAACAGAATTATATAGGCATATATGTTTGCATATTCATGTTTTTGGCCTTTCACATGTTTTCTTGTATTTTATGATTGTAGCAATAAAAAGGTTAAGCAAAGTAAACAAATGCATCTATGTTCTTTGCTAAGACCCAAAATAAGAGTGACAGAGATTAGGCCTCCCATTAAAAGATAATGAATAAACACTAAGCTTACTTTCTAAAGTAAAGTTTCCAATAATTTGACTAATATGTAGCGTGTCAAAATGAATTACTTTTAAGAATATAAAAGCTTTACTATGTTTTTATATGCAAAAATATTGTTGACACCATGAGCTAATATGACGCATAGATAGCTTAGTCTTGACTTGATGATAATAAACCATGTATTGTGTGACATCTAATGTGATATTCTAAGTGTTCTTATAAGTTATAAGTTACTTGTAAATCAGAAAGAAAACAAAATTAGACCTTCGCCTGCTCAAGAAATGAACTCAAAAGGAACCAAGTGGGACTCAAGTGCAAACTATCCAAGCCTAGCGTCTAGAACCAAGCATTATTATTAAAAAAAATACTTAAGTTTACAATGCAGACTAAGAAATGATGAACACAAAACAATAATCAACTAAAATATAGTTTACATGAATTAAAAAATCTTGATAAATTTTAGAATGACTTGCACACAAATACTTAAAAATTAAATTAATTTAACAAAATATTAAATCATATAAAAAATAATAATAATTAATTGTATAGCATAATGCAAGATCATAATATGATTTATTTGAAAGTCAGATTATAGTCAATTGAATCAATTAGATAATTCATATTAATTTGATCCCCACTTATGGATGGTACCATATGATATTGATTGTAATATATGATCTTCAGCTTGTGTTTTGAATCAAAGTGATCGAACCATACAATTCATGATAGAATGGTGCGATCTTACAACAATTTAAACTTTTAGAATTAATTTGATTTATTCATTGATTGGTTTTGATTATAGAAGATTGATTCATACCAAGAGTTGTTAATGAACATATTAACAAAGCTTTGAACAATATAATTGAAGAGATACCATACCATAAATTTTAAATTAAGAATAAAAAAAAGAAAATTATTTTTCACTAAGTGATTATTTTCTCTCTTAAAACTATTATTCCTCCACTTGTAAATTTATTTTGTAGATCTTTATGAATATTGTTTGTAAGAGGGACTTCATACCTCTTAAGTGTTCGGCTCTTTATAAAATATTTTTTACTCTATTGCTTAGCATTTGAATTTTATTTTATTACTCTTATTATGCTTACCTAGCAATCCATTTCTGAGTAAGGGATTGCATAAATCATTGTTGTAGGTGATAGCCAATGAGTCACCTCAAAGCTTCAAAGAAATTTGGTTTGATTCCAAAATGACCTTCATTACCTGGCAGGCTTTGCAAGGAGTGAGATTTTTTTCCTTTTAGGAATATTAAAACCTAATAAAAAGGACTGAGAGTAGCTCACTTCTTACTTTAAAGTTGAAGTGTAAGTTAGTGTAAGAAGGTTTCTCCACCTACTCGTAAAGGAGAGTAAGCTTATGATGTAAACTTTAGTGAGAATCATAGAGTCAAGTTGGGTTAAGTATGGACATATGTCAATGGGTGGTTCATTTTGAGAAAATGGCAATACATAGCTTTGTTATATTAACAATTATAATTTTTATCTAATTATTAAACTTACATAAAACAACAACAACTTACATGAAAGTCTATAAAATTTGACCTATCATCCTCACATCATTAATAACTTTAGTTATTGTAATAACATTATAATAAACTATTTTGTAGGCAAAGTGATACAAATAATTGATGTGATCATGCTCATGCCACTGGTTTGATTCAGTGAACTTTTTCTCCTAGCTTGTAGTTAAAATGAAATAAAGACCTCCATCAAGCTAATTAGAGATATTGCATAATCATAAGCTTAGATATTCTAATTTGAATTTCATTATATGGCTTTTGATCTTATACTATTATGGCTCAATATCTAATTTTGTTTCAAGATTGCCCACACACCAAAGTTACTATTCAAAGGAAGGACCAAAATAACCCCTTAACTATCTTTGAGGACCAAAATAATCTCAGACTATCTAAAATGACTAATTTGTTTTCCCAACTAATTAAAAAGAATCATAACAATCTCACTATTCAAACTATCAAAAATAATTTAGTGTTTTTTTGGGATATATATATATATATATATATTATAATTGTCTATTAATTTTATTTTCTCATATACAGTAGCTACAATGACATTCAACTAACATGATTTAAGATTGTGCAAATTTGAAACAAGTTGATATTTATAATACATAATCTTATCTATTTTTTATTATTTCAATTTAATTATAATAAAATACAATAATACGTTAAAAAAATTTTCTCCTGAGTGTTGAAATTGTAAGCTATTATTGATTTTATTGAAATTATCTTTTTAAAGAAAAAATAAAATAAGATTTTAAATAGTTTAATCATTTTTCAATATAATAAATGGTCAAAAAAAAGTAGAAGAGATGTAACTAGATTATATAAGATGTATAATTAAAAGCATAATATCACATGGAAATTGTCAATAAATATATATATATATATATATATATATATATTCCAAGAATATTCCCATTTTAACACCCTAAACACTAAGTTTCTATTAATTTGAACGATGGGACTGATTTGATCATTTTTTAAATAGTATAGGGACTAAATTGGTCATTTTAAATAGTCTAAAATAATTTGGCCTTTCATAAATAGTTAAGAGATCATTTTGATCTTTTTCTTTTACTATTAATGTCTAACATCATAACTCTTTATTTGAATAAAAGTTCTCAGATGTTTTATGTATTTAATTCATGAAAATATGTTTTTGTTTAGACCAATTCATATCATGATCACCTAACTTAAACATATTCTTACAATCTATATCATAATTTGATTATTTTATGATTTAACTTCCAACAATCAATATCATTATTAGTTATTGAAATTTAATTTTAAAATATAAACATTAATAATTGGTATCATAAATATTATCAAGTTAATAAGGCACATAACAAAAGATCAATAGCATAGAAAGTATTATTTCAAAATTTTGATTTTATTAGTATGATTGACACATAATATAATTAATAATTTTATATTTGCATATATTTTAAATGGACTAAATCACAAAATGGTCTCCTGACTAATTGCAAGTGGCTAATTTAGTCCCATTTGACCAAATTGCTCCAAATCAATCTATGTCTATGTAAAATTGATCCAAAATGATCTCTCTAAGCTAAGATTAATTTTGTGCAAATGAAAGACTAATATGTAGTCAATATTATATCACTATTTCTACAAGAGGAACTATTTTTTATCAATTTTGTATAATCAGAGACAAAATTGAAGGGGTCACTTACAAATAGTTGAGGGACTATTTTAAAATTTATTTCTAATTTTTATTATAAATTATTTTTAAAATAGGCATCACATTAAATTCTTGCATGATTAATGCTATTAAATTCTAATTTATTATTTTTTACTTAATTATCATGACATGATTATATAAACAACAAATACACAAAACAACTCTTAATGTTCAGTACATGTGCCTCATTTAGTTTTTTCCCATCAATATTATTATTTTAATATTATTCATTACAAATGGCATTAGTTACATCAAATTCAACATCTTATTACATTTGGTATCAAATTATTATTTATAGGCTTCATCATATTGTTTTATAGTTGGTATCTCTATTTAATTGGTGTATCCTCATAATAAGTTACATCATACAATTTCAAATTTCTAATCCATTATTGTTATCTAGCTTGCATCCTATAAAAGCTTTAAACTAGATAATTATTTTCGATATGAAAATAATAACACAATAGAGAAATGATTTTACTAGCATAATTAGATCCCAATAATTTTGTCAATTATCACATGCTATTAATAACGAATACATATTTTACATAAATTTTTATAATAAATTCATGTTAGTTTAATTTATTTAGGGGGAGTATAGTATTAATGGTTAAACTAAAATAATATTTAAGGGTAAACTTTTTGATGATATTAAAAGGGAAGAATTATTATATTGGTGAACAACATTCATTTGTTGGATAGAAGCTTATACTAAATGGGGCATTAATTGCATCCAATAAGGGAAGGGCTACTAAAATATTTATTGTCATTATTCTTTCACATAAAAATTTATTTGACATCAAATAAAGGGAGATTCATCTTATGAGCCCATATGGCTCATGTATGGCTCACTCTTGAAATAATGGACAAACCATGTGTGGTGTGTCATCTAAAGTAGTTTGTTAAGTGTTCCTACAAATTACAAGTTACTCATACATTAACAATCAATTTTAAGATGACATAACATGCCATACCAAACATAGATTTTTGACCATTTGAGAATGAACTCGAAAAGAATCAATTAAGACTCAAATGCAAAGTGTTGTCTAGTGTTTAGATCTTAGTGGCATTATAAAAAATATCTATTTAAATTCACGTTTACACTTCATGCCAAGGAGTGATGAATACAAAATAATAATCAACTAAAGTGTTTTTTAAATGTATTAAAAATATTGATTAAGCTAAGAATGACTTGCAAAAGCACAATCATATAATGAGATCAACTTAAAATTAAAACCATAGCTACTAATCAAATAAATAATTGACATTAATTTGATCCTCTCACGAATCATATCATATGATGTTGATCATACTATATAACCTTTACTTTGTGTTCCGTCAAAATGATTATATGATTATATAATTGAAATTTTCAAAATTTATTTGAATCAATGGCCAATTGATTTTGATTATGGAAGCTTGTTTAATACCGTGAGTTGATAACAAACTTATTACCAAAGCTTTGAACAATATAATTGTGCAGAAATCCTAGATTTTAAATCAAAAAGAAAAAAAAATGAAGACGATTCACCAAGTTATATTATTCTTTGTCAAAACCATTATTTCTCCACTCATGAATCAATTTTGAAGAGCTTTGTGTAAGATCTCAACATGCTCATCATCAACTCAAATTCATGTGTCGCTTTATAAAGTGTTTTTGACTCTATCTCTTAAGATTTGTACTTTATTTGATTGTTCTTATTCTATTAATTTTACAATAAAATTTGGTGTAAGAGATTGTATAAAATTTAAATGTAGGTGATAGCCATTGAATCCCTTCTAAAGCTTAAGAAAGTTTTGGTTTGGTTCTGAAGATTATTTTTATTACCTAGAGGATTGAACTAGTAGTATGTTCCTTACATTCAAATATGAAAATTGTGACCTTGTAGAAAGGATTAAAAGTAGCTTACTTCTAGCTCTCAAGTAGAAGTACAATGCACCTCAAAGAGAAAAGTTCAGTGAAAGAAGATTTCTCTACCTACTTATAAAGTGAGAGAGTAGCTTGTGGTGGCAAGCTTTCATAAGAATCCTAGCATCGAGTTAGGTTGAGCATGGATGTTTGTCTCATTATAGCTAAATTGCATATTCTTTTTTGCTTATCATCTATATGTCTTCATGTTCATGTAGTCATCAACTTGATCAATGCCTTAAATGATAAATAGTTGAGTAAACATAATCCTTATGCTTAATAAGTTCTCTCTTGTACACAATTATATTTACACCAACATATCTTATTTTTAGACACTTACATTTTTGTGTTTAACCAAAAATTGCTATGCATACATGTATTTATTGTTATGACATTTTATTGGCTTAATCATTCCTTCACCATCACTACATATTTGTGTGATACTAATTGCATAGAAGTCGTTCAATTGAATGAAACTTGTGTAATTACATTTGGGTAATATATCAATATTATTGTGGATAACTTAAATTACTCACATTAACATATCACATAGTATATTATCTCTCATTACACTTGTGCACATATAATTATGTAACTAAACCATGCATACAATTATCATTATAATTATTGCCATCCACATATTCCTTTATTTGATATATTACTTTCTGTCATTATTAGACATCTAGCTTCAATATTATGTATTAATTGAAATGGCTTTAAATTGAGAAGATTTTTGAAAGAAATTCATTAAATGTCACATTTCACTTAATTCACCTCACTCTTGTGGTGTATTTATAACTTACAAATATAATAAATTTGCAAGTATTGGCATGTCATGGAATCACAACAACAAGCTTTTATACCACTCTGTGTAGCTACATGAATCTTTTTTCTTCATTGTGTCCTATTAAGTGTCATATTCTTGTTTAATTCTAATGAAGTAAGATCATTTTTCATGCGAAGTCTTTAGAACTACCTCTACCTCTACCTCTTAACATAGGCAAAATCTAATAAATATACTATCTTAACTAGGTCATCAAATGACCGGCATTTTATGTGACAAAAACATCTAAGGCGACTCTCTCTAATCTTATCTAACACTGGAGCCACTCTAACCTTATCACGTATATATTCATTTCTCATTTTGTCTCTAAGTGTAATGCTACTTATCCACCTGAGCATCCTCATCTTTGCAACACTTAATTTTATGCTTCTCTTTTACTAGCAAATATTTTGCGTCATAAAGCATTACAAGTCTCACCACCATCTTATAAGATTTTCCCTTGAGTCTAAGCGGTAGTTTCCTATCACACAACTCTTTTGTGCATTCCTCTACTTCAACCATCTAACTTGAACTCTACTAATAACATCCTCATCTATATCACCATCAACTTGAACAATAGACCCGAGATATATAAAACGTTCATTCTTTTTGATGACTTGATCACCTAATATCACAACTTAATAACTAGATCTTCTACAACTAAAATCACACTCTATGTATTTTTAGATCTACTCAAATGAAAGCCTTTATAGTCTAAAGTTGACCTCCACAATTCAAGATTTTCTTGAACTCCCTCTCTAGTTTTAGCAACAAGAAGAATACAATCAACAAAAAGTATAGACCAAGGTACATCCTCTTGTAATGTTTAGTAAGAACATCCATAACTAAGCAAAAAAGATATGGGTTTAAAAATGATCCTTGATGTAATCAAATTGAAATATAAAAATACTTGATAAATCCAGCTTGTGTTTAAACACAAGTGACAGCTCCCATATTCATATCCTTAATGACTTGAATATAATAAATATTAACTCTCCAAATCACTTCTCTTAGAACTTTATCATATGCTTTCTCTAAATCAACAATATCATATGTACATTCTCCTTACTCTCTCTATACTTCTCCATCAAACCTCTCAATAAATATATGACATCATAGTAGACCTACCCGGCATAAATCTAAATTGGTTTTGAGAAACTTTTGTATCGCGTCATAATCTATGCCCAATTGCTCTCTCTCTCTCTCTCTTAATTTTAATGTATGGCACATTAACTTAATTAATCTATAATTTGCACACTTTTCTGCATTATCTTTATTCTTAAAAATAAGAACCAATAAACTATTTCTCCACTCATTGGACATCTTTTGTCTTAAAAATAATTTTTAAAAGATTTGTAAGCTAAAAAATTCCTTGATCTCCAAAATATTTTCACATTTTTTGGAATATCAACAGTCCCTACCGCTTTTTACACTTTATTTTATTTAAGGCCTCTTCAATCTCAATTTTACTAATATGACAATAAAAATAAAAACTTTTATTTTTATTTATGGTATTAAGATAGCTAAATTCAATCATAGTTCACAACCTTCATTGAAAATTCTATTAAAATATCTCATCCACCTATGTTAAATATTATCTTCTAAGAAAAATACTTATGATCTTCATTCTTAATGCATTTCACATAAACTAATTTTTTTACTTCTTTATCTTTGCTTGACTAATTTATACATTCATCTTTCACCCTCTTTAGTATTTAATTTATTATATAAATCATTAAATATTGAATTCTTTTGGTCAAAAAAAAGGTTCCTTATAATTCCTATAGGCCACTATATCTTTCTTAATTATCTAAACTTTTACATCTAAATTATTTTTTTTTATAACAACTTTTTATTTTTGATCTTTACTTCTATATTTTGACTCTACCACTAATTATTTTTATTAATAGAAGATTTTCTTTTTAATTTTTTAAGCATACTTTTTACAACTTGCTTAATCTCACTTTATGTTTTTTTCTCATATAAATTTAGCTTCTTCATGAACAACCTGAATCCTAAGATATTGTAACTTACTCTTAAAATCATTTATATAAAATCATTTATATTAGCATTATTTAAATCTCACATCTGTTCCTAAGGCAATGCTTCAATTTCTTTTTTATCTTCCAATCTTATATCTTAAAATCCAAAACTAATAGTCAATGATGGGTGCTTAAATTTTCACCCGAAATGACCTTACAATATTTATAATATAAATAATTTATTTTTCTTATTAAATAATAATAAATCTGCATTTTATTAGGTTCATTCTTATAAGTGAAAATATGTTCATCTTTTTTCTTAAATAAAGCATTAATAATTAAAAAATTATAAGTTAAAATAAAATCCATTATAATCACTCCATACTTATAGCCACAATGACTATTTCTAAAAAATTTTATCACTTTACCAACATGTCCATTTAAATCTCATCCAATAAATACTATTTATTCAAAATGTATTCTTTGTATTAATTCTTTAAGGTCATTCTAAAATTTTTCTTTTGAGTATACATCCAAACCTACTTGAGGGATAAAAACTTAACATTAATAATCTTTCAACAATAATCTTTAAAGTATTTTACCTTCAATTATATTAATTTTCACAACATTATCTTTTCGATCTATAATTATAACTATAACAAATCTAATGACTCTACCGATACCAAAATTTAAAACAAAATTATTCAATCTCCTCAGATTCTCCCCAACCCATTTAGTTTCTTGAATACAAAAGATATTTATCTTCCGATGAACTATAATATCTATTAATTTTACTAATTTATCTATAATCATATCTATATTCCAAGTTCATACCCTAACTCTAGTTTTATGGACTAACTTCTTTTCCCACATCCATCCATAACATGAGAACCCTTGCTTATTTAACATTACACTAGGGCGTCGGTGCAATGACCCTTGCACATTTTTCATTATATTCAGGTCATATAGTGCATCCTTCCGGGGAACGCCCTAGCATGTCATGGAATCACAAACCAACTGAAATTTTATTTTAAAAATGACTTCGAGGTGTAAGTTACTTCACCAAGAAGTGAAGCCATTTGAATTTCAAAACCGTTAATAGTTCATCATCTACATATTATGTAACAAATGGAAAAAATCCAAACTAACCAAAACAAAATATGAGGCTATGATTATACGAGCAAGTATATGATACATTAAAGGCACTATGATTAAATCTTTTACTCAAAATTATTTGGGATGGGTATTACGACTACCCCTTCTCCATTCATTCTCTTTTGAATGTTACACGATACGTTAGCTCAATTCTATGCCAAGTCTTCATTCAAATTGCACACACATTCAGTGGAACAATAAAAATAACAAAGATAAGCCTATGAAATGACAAGAAAATGAGTTTTAAACAATACATACGGCCAACAAAAGCAGTAAACGATTATCTAAGCTATCATCATATTTGAACAACTAAACTACGTTCAGTAAAATTATAAAAAGTAATCTTTAATTATCTATGCTACTATCAAAAGCCAAAAAATTCAATGAATCAATCTTTTGAACACTTAATTTCGATCATGGAAGAAAAGCGCCAAAACTACCACTTACGAATTCCATATTCAATGCACATCTAGCAAAGCAATATTTATAAAGTTTATGTCACTTGATATTCCAATTGGAATTGATGATGGAAAAAAAGAAAAAAACAAACCATATTATGGTTGTTTTGCAGTGCAACATTTATTTAACAATTTGTATATACTTATCTTCTAATAATTTGTTTCATCGAAATAACATCCATATTTCATTCATTTTAATTGTATTGTCGATTCAATTTTTACAATTGTGCATAATCATTCTAAAATCTTATTTAAAATAAAAGACAGATCGCATACAAACCAACATATGGCTCGAGTCAACGATATATAGTAGGAAGATTTTAGACAATATAATCATATTACGATATAATTGCATTGCTACCCTAAAATTGCACAGGGCATCGGGAATTAGAATTTTTAAGTACAACCATGTAAGGAATCATAAACTTTTACTTTAAGTGCTACCTAATTTGAAGATTTAAGTATGCTCGTGTCTTTAAATACACATACAGAGATGACTTCCTATTGCAGCAAAAGGAAACATGAAGTGCATCTTAGAGATTTGCATTCTTCTTCTGCTTCCGTGGATTGAAAGACGGAAAGATGGCAAAATCAAACTATTCATGATCTTCACCTGTATATTTCTTACTCATCATTATTGCTCATTTGGATGAATCTTTTGATTAAATAATATTGTTATCAATATAAAATTGTTGCACATGCACCTTAAATTAGGGTTTATAAATCCTAGCATGTACTACAAAATACATATAAAGATGTACTTACAAGAATAATGGCAGCATGCTTTTGACCCCTATCTGAGGCAAGCTGAACTGGAGTAAATCCGATTTATCCTTCACGGTCAGTTCTTGTTTGGTACCTGACTGTACAAGCACATTGCATACCTCTGCACTACCTCTAATAGCAGCCCAGTGTAAAGGTGTGCAGCCTAATAAAATGTCATCACAAATTGAGTAAGCATTATTAACCATGAAGTTTGGATAGTGGCAAAATTTATCACAATTTGAAGACTGAAACAGATTATATAGAAATCAGATGCGCTCTCCCACATGCTTTAGAATCAGATTCAGTGAACACAGTGAATACAAGTATGGAACTATGTAGTATAGTCATACTAAGAAGCAAATGACTGCTGACCATTGTTTAACCAAAATTTCAAACTGAATAAATTAACAGATACTTTTGAAGTGTTTACCATATGCTATCTTTAAGAGTAAAAACTTCCTGAAAGTATGATAGATTGAGGCTTTGGCTTTCTTTGGCATTATTTTCTTCTATTGTGTTGCATAATGTCGTGTTGTGCTATTGGGTAATGTGAATGATAATTTGACAAAATGTTAAATTTTTTATCTGCTGCGTTGTACAAGTTGTGCTTGTTTGATGAAATATTTTATATCAATAAAATATGTTGATCGAATAATCGAAATTGACAATATTATGAATTTCATTAACTAGTGTAAACTTAATCAAAATAAATAATTAAACAATTTACTAGAAAAAATTAAAATCCAGGAAAAAGCATTTTTAAGGAAAGCAACATAATGTACAGTTCTAAAAATATTATTATCAATTTTTATATAACTGAACTTTTTCTCATAGTTGTTGCACCAGACACCCTAAAAATGTTTCTAGTTTCTATCATTAAAGGACGCAGAAGCAGGAAGCAAAAAGCTATACCAAACAATGCTATAATCAAGCTATTTGCATACATAATCCAAAAAAAATAAAGATAGTTTCTGTCAAATTTGGATATAAATCCCTTTTGTACAAACAAAAAATGAATGTTTTAGTATTTTTCTCTGCTGGACTTCTAATCTTGATAAATAAATCAAGCTCTGGAAAAAGAAATAGCAGAATTTTAAGGCCAACAAGTGTGCACATGTTATGTCAAGACTGTAGTAATACGTCTCATTTGCTAATATTTAAAACTTTTTTCCTTCATTTCCTCATAGGTGTTTCAATATTCCACTAAAAATACCTCAATTGCAGTTATAATAGAACAATTGTAAATTGTAATATATGATTTAAACCACTTCGAGATGAAAAACAAGGTAGTCAAAATACATTCACAGTGTACCTTCTTTATCTTGCCTTCCTTGACAAGCATTCCAAAACAGAAGTAACCTAACTGTATCAGGAAAGCCCTTGTAAGCAGCCCTAAACATATCATTAAAAAATGGTTCAAATGGCAAATAAATTGATCTTAATTCAATTAATATTGGATGACACAAAATGCAGCATACTAATAAAAATCAATGTTGTGGAGCTATTAGAACTTTCTAGAAAGAAAATAAGGGAGTAAACTTGAGTTACTACTTAAAAAAAGATATAGATGATAAAACATAAGAAAAATTCATGAAAAAACAATTTCTACAATCATGAGTAAAATATTGGAATGGTTTCTAACTAACATAGCTCATTTATTTCTAACATTCTTCGTTCATCAATTTTCTAGAAATATATATACCAATGAAGAGGGCTTCTCCCATCATGGTCAAGAGCATCGAAATCAGCACCATGCTTTGCAACAATGTGATTTAGAAAAGCTGTTTGGCCATATTGAGCTGCAACATGAACTGCCTGATACAAAGGAGTATGTGGAAGAAAACATAGTTAGTAATGTTTTTTCCTATCGTTCATGAGTGCATGGTTGAATTTATAAAAAGGTGCAAGTTCCAAGTGTAAAGAATGGAAAAGATAAAAGTAATAAGAAAGTGTAGAATTCCAAACTGATTATCCATACGTAATATATTTATGGAATTAAACAAGATGTAAAAAATTGGATCAGAAAAATTGGTAAACACAGTTCCATTTGCCATATTTTATTGTTTTAACCAATAGTACATTGAAAGAATAAGCTGAACAAACTTAACGCAAAGATCCAGAGTTATGCACAGTAAATTCAAACCTTAGGAACATCAAAGGAAAATAATCTAAAATCAGAGGATAAGTTAACACATGCATTCCTCTGGCAGACCCTCCATCTGCTAGTAATTATTTAGCAAATAATATACTAGTAAAAGCGATCATATTCCTCTGTTATACCAACTCCCATCAACTTCATTAAACAACTAAGCAAGGATTACTACTTACCAGTATCCGAGAACAAAACATAGTCTGACATTTCTTTCTTTCTTTTGTGCGTGCATAGTGTGATTGGCAAAAGAAGTGTTGAGATCAACGATTAGGGAATGGGAAGAGAAAAGCAAAAAAAAAAAAAAACAGTATAGAATTCTAAACTGATAAGCCATAGATTCTATAACTCAACAAGGATTAGAAAAGTTATGATGAAAATACAGGATTAGTAGACATATTTTGGTGCATATAGGATAATAATGTAAATCCAAAATGTTGGAGGCCATAAAAAAACTCAAACGAAAAGTTAGCAGATGCCTTCTTCTCACAAACCATCTATCTGTTAGTAATTACTTAAAATTCCAATACCACCAAACAAAGCCTATTCCAACCACTTTATTAGTCAAACTAACAAAGATGGCTAGCATTAAAGAAGATAGCATGGTCAGACATTCTTTCTTTCCACTATGCATATAAAGTGCAATTGCAAAATAAGTGTTAAGTTCCGAGCTCGAGGAATGGGAAGGGAAAAGCAGCAAGGACTGTACGATTATAAATTAATAAACCATACAAAACACATTATAACATAAAAATACTATCACTCGAGATACGGCATTCCACAAAACAAATTAATATACTATCACTTGAGATAGCAATACTATTCTGTAATAAATCTAAGGACTAAAGTAAAGAATGTTTTCTATTCGGTGTTTGAATTTATTTAGTTTTATGTTGATAATTTTATTAGGAAGTTGGGGTTTATGATTCACTAGCACAAGGCTATGAATATACTCAAGAGGTAAGGTCTTATGAAATAGCTTAAGAGAAACTATCAGCCTCAAAACCTATACAAAGGTGAGAATTACTATCAAATAATTACTCAAATATAGTCTAAAAATATGTAATAGGGTATTCAACCTCACCTTAATCTAAAACAAGCCTGATCTTCTGAACTTAAAATCTTGTTTGTAAAGACTGTCAACTAACTCACTTAAAAGCTTTAAAATCAAGATAGATAAGATTATTATTTATTAGGGAGGAACCTAGCACTTAGACTTAACCACCAAGTCTAAAGTACGTTGATATGTAATACTCTAGGCTAAATGTATTATAATTTATTTTTAATTTATTAGTTGATTAAGATGCAACTCTAATATGCAATGCAGTATCATATCCTAGTTTGGCCCTGCGTTAATAAACATTTATCTCCTTCAAGCGGCTGTTACTCACAAAGGACAGGTGACCCCTATTCATGAAATAGAGATAGAGAGATCTAACAAGATAAAAATAATAATATTAATACAAATATGGTGGATAGCCTAGGAGTTACTACTTGATTCTATTCCAATGACATTTAATTAATTTTGAGTTTCAATAAAAAAAAGTTATTCTTAAATCTAATATAACTCATCCAGGCAAATGTTCACATGTCATGGAAGCAATGAATAAAACATTTCATTTCATTCAATATGCAGGTAAAAAAGGCTCATCAAAGCAAATGTTAACAAGTCACAGAAGCAGCAAATAAAACTT
Source organism: Cymbidium sinense (assembly GCA_021442155.1). Lineage (NCBI taxonomy): Eukaryota > Viridiplantae > Streptophyta > Magnoliopsida > Asparagales > Orchidaceae > Cymbidium > Cymbidium sinense. Next base: position 121,992,097 of record CM038224.1, on the reverse strand, counting down.
TTCATTTCATTCAATATGCAAGTAAAAGTAAACACACATCAAACATAAAATAATTTCAAATAAATTATAAAATAATAAAGAAAGATCAGTGTGGTTGAGTACAATCCCAAAAAATAAAGAAATTGGTAGCTAAGCTTTGCCTTGTACAGCCCAACCTAAACCTATAGGTAAATAGACTCAACCTCTGAGTCTCCTACATTCATCTTCTGGTTCTTCAGGTTCCAAAAGCTATAAGCTTCACTTTTTGGGACTCATCCTTCCTTTCTTTCTTTGCACTTCTGGAATCCCACTGACTTACAACAAGATTTCCTAAGACTCTTAAAAAATTACAACCTAGCTCCTACAAAATAGAAAGAAACATTCAAATAAACAATCACCACACAAAATGCCTAGCACTTTCAAGTACCAAGCCACATATCTTATTAGTCATGCTTAAAGAGCTTTCATCAATTTTAACATTTTCATTATAAGCAATACCTGCAAAAAAAATGTTATATTTAAACATTTAAATTCAAAATCGCATCATAATTATCTCACAACAATGCCCTCTTTTAAGTATGACAACTTGCAAAAAATAATGTTAGTCTAGACTTTAAGAAAATTCTATCACAAAATATAAAGCAAATATCACATCATAACATCAAATAACAACATACTAGAACATCAAAAGAATCATTTAGAAAAGACAAGTCATCCATAACGTAAGGGTCTAAGATTTGTGTTCTATCAAGCAGTCCAGTACATCAATATTATGTCATGTGAGTATCTGCTTATTAAGTTTTGCTCGAAATCTAATTTTCTAAGTTTTGAGTAATGTTCACTTTAACCATAAGTGATTTCCGATTTAAATGATTAATGATTTAAAGAATTTTATTTGAATGTTATTTAATTTATATTTTATTTATTTAAGAGTTTTCAAAAATGCACAAAAACAAGTAGGTTTAATCAAATTGGTGAACTTCGTCAGCTAGGCATCATAGATATTATAAAATATATCTCATACAGAAAAAAAAAATGAATATAATTTATAATATCTTGAAATTTATCATAGGTGAATTTCATGAATTCTCATATTATCAAAATACAGTTTTGATGATGATTTATTTTATTTTTTCAGGAGAAATTATAATATTTAGTCACAATGGTTTCAACATCTTATGAAAATTTTGATATAATCACAGAATATTAAGATACAAACATCATTAAAAAGTTTTTAATTATTTTAAATTAATTTTGAGTTAAAAAATTCAAGAAAAATGTTAAAATAATTTCAATTTTTATGATAAAATTCTCTAACTTGGGATAGTAAAAGGGACCCACCATAAATTTTTAAAAAAATATAATATTATTTAATATTTTATTTATTTATTAATTATAAATGAATTTTCATTCAGCAATAACAACAAGAAAACTTTATCCCACTATGTGGGGTCGGCTATATGAAACCTTATTCTCCATTGTGTCCTATTATGTGTCAAATTCTCATTTAATTTAAGTATAATAAAGTCATTTTTTATACATCTTAACCAAGTCCTTTTAGGTCTACCTCTATCTTGTGGGCTCTGAAAATTTGCCACTGACCTCTCGATGAAGAGAATGATTTGAATATCAATGAAATTTTCAGAAGTCAAATGGAATAGTATAAGACACTACCCAAAGATTGCATCCTCATTTTGTGAGGACTTCAGATCTGATTGGGTTTCTATAAAGCAAGACCTATAGTTAATTACTCTCAATCTTGAGACAACGATTAATCTTGGTCGTTAGATGCTAAAGCTGTAACATAGTAGTAGCATGTGAAACTTTAAAATTTAGATTTGTGAGATTCATCATTATTTAACTTAAAACGGATGGCTAGGAAAACGATGACACGCCCGATCTAGATCCCGTAGTTTAAATGCTGGTATCGTGGTCTAGTCTACTTAATCGGGAGGTAGTCGGCAACCGAAGGTCTTGTCGGTCGTGGGTTCGTCGTCCAAATAATCCTTGTAGGCTGTGGTGGTGTTTGTCAGGGGAGTCAATTAACTAACATGAAACTTTTTTCAATCAAAATATATTATATAAATCAATCGAAAAAGCATTAAGAACATAATCGCGTACCGTAATTTAGTAGTGTCATATCAGCGAACCACCGAGTTGTCACATGCTTGTTATTTATGTGGTGTCGTTTTGACAAAATCATAGAGACGGACACGTCACTTCCTTATAGAAGATTATTTGAGTGTAAAATAGTTATGTATTTGATTTGACATTAACTTTTGTGAGCAAAATCTTATTTGTCACTCAGGACAAACAATTACGGAGAGGTGGATGGTTTTTAACTTTAAATTTAAATAATTAATTTCATTTTTTTTTAATATTTGATCATTTTATAATTGATTTGAATTTGAATATATAATGATTTGACATTATAATTTGAATATATATATTTTTTATTATAAAAACTCCCGTTGAAATATTCAATCAACCATCATCGGGTAAATGAATCATTTGTCATTTAGTTTATTGTTTATCATGTCATTTATTAATTTAATAATAGAGGATCAGATCTAGATTTATACTTTGAGAATTTTGAATTTTAGATTATCAAATATAAATATCTTGGATGTTTTGGTAAAATAACCCCTCCGATTGATATATTCAATCAACTCAGTCATCATTAGAGAGGATATATTACTTTGCTATTCTAGATTACATTATTATTAATTTAATAATAGATCGATCATTGTCGTATAATTAAACTACCGGATATTTTATTAAGTTAAAAATATTATAATATTATTATTTATTTTTTTAGGTTTTATTAACTTGACTCGATCCTATGACCAACCGGAATCAACTGCGACTCTCCAGTTGATTTGTAACACATATGACGGGGCACATGCGAGATTCAATTCATTTTAGCTTCTTAATGTTGAAGTTTTGTTGACTACTTTTGGGAGGAAAATCTTTACTAATTTAACTCTTAATCATGCGATCATTAACTTATATGGCATTGGTGTTGTAATGAATTTTGAACATTTATAATATAAGATCAATGTCATAATTATCTATTTCAAAATATCATTTCAAATTGCATCTTCTCCCAAGATCGTCTTTATTCTTCAAAGAAGAATACCTAGGGGATTTATTAATAATTTTGTATCCCTTTGTAGAGATGGTAATTCTCGATTGAGAATTTAGGAGTTTGACTACTAAAAGAAATCCTCCAAGGCAACTTAACAACATCCCTCAATGTTTTGTAAAATATTAATATAGAATGATTTTCTTGAATCAACATCCTACGATGAGTGTACGAATTCAAATTTATGATTTTATTACACTTATCTTGATGTAGTAACTTTGAGTTTAAAATCACTTCAAAATAAGTATAACTCTTCTTTTAGAGTAATCGTAGAAATTATCGAATGTTTAAATTAAGCATAGTGTCACTTTGTGATATCCGTAGAATTTCATTTGAAGCACCTGTTAACTTAATTATGATTGATTCGTAGATATATTTGACTCTTACATTTAATTACAAATTAGGAGGTCTTCTATAGATCATATTGTTTAAAATTAGCATGTAAAGATCATGCTTTGAATTTTTAGAATAAATCATCCTTGTAGGTGCACATGGGTAAGTGGATGATTTCAATAATAAATCTATCCACCACCTCTTATCTTGCATTTGTTTAATACCCGTGGGTGGCAATTTTGTTTTCAGATTATGTTTTAAATATACATGTAGCGACAATCTTTATTTTCATATGCTTTAAATATTATCTGGTTGGCCCTACTAGGTTTCCAAATTCAACTATAAATATGAGACAAGTTCAATTCATTTTCATTCAAATCTATTCTTCAGTTCTCTCGAAAGTTGTAGGTGTGAGGATGGTTCTGCTAGTTCAAAGCTTCTTTCATTTCTTTGAGTTGATTCCTATTCATATTCCAGGTATGACTTAATTTTTTTTGTTTATTACTTATAAGTTTATATTTTCTTTAATTTCAATTCGAGTTCAAGTAAATAAGTTTTAATCATCAAATTAGTCACATTTAGTTCTCATTTAAATCCCCTGTAAGTATGTAATTTTGGCAAAATTTTGACAGTATTCCGACGTCGTTCCCGCGTGGGGAGGCTACTTCGGAGTACTGAGTCTATCTACCACGCCAAGAAATGCGTGTATAGATGGTGTAAAACGTAACTCTGTCTTCAGAAAGGCGTGTATAAAGGTCTTCTTTTACACAAAAGACATACAAATTTCTCCATACAGAAAAGCGATAAAACTTTATTTCACAATATTATAATTTATCGCACATTATACTTTTGTAAGAGCTGGAATTGAATGATGAAATCTGCAAACAAGAATATATATAATATAATATTTTTCTTTCTGTTTAAGATATATATATTTGTTTTCACTGTTTCTTCTTTTTTTTTTTTTTGCTGTTTTGTCAAAATCGGAGAAAGAGGGAGAATATTTTTTGTTTTCCTATAACTAACGGAAAGAGAGAGAGAGAGAGAGAGAGAGAGAGAGAGATTTTTTATTTTTTATTTTTTTTACAACTCACGGTAAGACAATTTATTTTCTTTTTTTTTTTTTACAACTCACGGCAAGAGAGAGACGGAGAGAGAGAGAGAGAAAGTTGAGATTGAACGTAGCTTATCTCATGATTTAGAGAGAGAGTGGGTTGTTAGATTGACTATTCGAGTTATTTTGATAGTGCAATGAGAAGAGGAATAGATGGAGACATGTAGTAGCTGTTTGGAAGAATAAAGGAATGAAGGTGATAGCTCTAGAGTGATATCTGGAAGAAGCTTCAGAGGGAGGTGACTGTAGCTTGCTGATTTGTGGCTGATGTTAAGGAGGGGATCGGGTATGTTGGGAAGCTCAAACGGATGAAAATGGATGCTCAGTTCAGCATAAATATAGAGACGGACCGGAAAGTAGAGAGGGGAATTAGAGGAGAAGCTGGCTTGTTAACCGCTGCTTTGAGGAGTAGGTTGCAAGTCAGTGCAGAGATGTAACAAGTATATATATATATGTATACATGTATACATGTATATATATATATATATATATATATTCATAAAATTTATTTAAAACTTTGGTCTAAATTTTTTTAAATTCAATTTCAGCTCCTTTTTTATATAATTTTTTTTCTTTTTATAACTCATTTGAAACTAAACCTCATTCCAACTATATCAGTAAATTTTCATATCACACAATTAATATTATACTTATCGCTCAAGCCTATTGAAGCCGAGTTTATATTGTCACCTTAAGAGCACATATTTTTCCTCACTTTTATTTTAAAATAAAGTTTCATATTTCTCATTTGTCGAGCTTAATTTTTTTTTTATCATCATTTTATACTGAATTTGCATTATTTTATTCGTGCAATGTTTTGAATGATTTTAGCCGCAATTGAGACGTTTTGAGCTCGTTCAATGTGATTTTATCTTTCATGGCATATCAATTAATATTTGCTCGGTTCTATTTATGGCGTAGATGTGGAGGTCAACATACCTTTCTTAACATAAGACAAATCTAATGCATCTACTCTTCTAACTGAGTCATCGAACGACTGATGCTTTATGTGGCCAAACCATCTCAGGCGACTCTCTCTAATTTTATCTGCCACTGGAGCTACTCCAACTTTTTCCTGAGCATACTCATTTCACATTTTATCTCTAAGAGTAAAGCCACTCATCGACCTGAGCATCCTTATCTCTGCAACACTTAACTTAGTCTTATGCTTCTCTTTTATTGGCCATTTTGTACCATAAATCATTGCAGGTCTTACCGTCATCTTATAAAATTTTTCCTTAAGTTTAAGAGGTACTTTTCTCTCACACAACATGCATTCCTCCACTTCAACCATCCGACTTGAATTCTACTAATAACATCTTCATCTATTTCACCAAAATTTTGAAAAATAGAGCTGATATCAATCGCTCACTCTTTAATGAGTTGTTCAATGTCACAACACTACTACTAAAACTTCTACAACTAAAATTACACTCCATATATTCAAGTTTTAAATCTACTTAGCGAAAATCTTTAGACTCTAAGGTTGACCTCCATAATTCAAGTTTCTCTTGGACTCCCCTCTAGTCTTATCAACAAGAAGAATGTCATCGACAAAAACACTGTGGTACATCTTCCTGTAAATACCTAATAAGAACATCCATAACTAAAAAAGATAAAGGCTTAAAGATGATCCTTAATGTGATCCAACTAAAATAGGAAAATATTTTGTCAATCCGTTGTGTTTGGACACAAGTAATAGCTCTAGTATACATATCCTTAATGACTTGAATATAACCAATATTAACTCATTTCTTTTCGAGAACTCTCCAAAGAACATCTCTTGAAACTTTATCATAAGCTTTCTCAAAATCAATAAATATCATATATAGATCCTCCTTACTTTCTCTATACTTCTCCATCAAACCTCTTAACAAATGTATAGCATCCATAGTAGATCTACTTGGTATAAAACCAAACTGATTGTGAGAAACTTTTGTATCACATCATAACCTATTGCTCAATTACTCTCTCCCATAATTTTAATGTATGACACATTAACTTAATTCTTATATAATTTGCACACTTTTATGCATCACCTTTAGACTTAAATATAAGAACCAACAAACTCTTTCTCCACTCATCGGCATCTTTTTTTTTCATTCAACATTTAATTTAATATCAAATTAAATCAATCCCATGAAAATTTTCCCAAATGTTCACAATGACCTCAAGATCACCCATTAAAATTTTAAATTAATTTAATTAATTTATAATTTATTTCAATAATTTGAATTATTTAACTATAAAAATTCAAATATTGATTATTAAATATTGATTTTATTTTTCTCTAACTTCACACACTATTTGGTCTCTATGAAAATTTATTTTATATTTTAGGTTTAGTTTAATTATTTATGAAATTCAAATTTTCTATGTTTATTTATATCCTTCTTATTATTAATTATTTAATTTTCTTGAATACTTCATTGTTTAATTATATTTAATAAAGATTAGAAGGTTTAATTATTTTCTTTAATTCTTTACTATTTATAGGGTATATCTAGATATTTTCTTAAATTTTCAATACTTCTCTAAATTTTGAACTTAATTTTATATAATTTCATGGCTTCTTGATTGAATATTTAATTTCAGTTAATACTTTCATTTAAATTTGGTAAGAAAATTTCTAGAGATGGGAAATAACTCAAGAAAACTTCTTGTTAAAATTTTGTATGATTTAGTTTTATATTTTAGGTTTAATTTTATTAAGTTTATTTTCTATGTTTCTTTAAATAGTCCCAAAACATACAAAATAATTTGGGCTATTGTTTTTTCTTTTGTTCTTCTCTAAATGTCAAATCTTGACAAAGTTCATTTGTATTTTTTGAATTTAAAATTTTAAACATTTTTTATCAATTTTATCCCATTTAGTCTATCAATTTTATCAATTGATTGAATAGATCCTTTACACATGACAAACATGATTATGGTTCATTAGGGTGTAAAGTACTAGTAAAGAGATGAATGATAGTCGTTGAATCAAGAACGGACCATTATGATTGCAATTGTGGTTTAAATAGATATATTAGGAATTAAAGGTTCAATTCAATCAGAATCATCAGATCTTAAATAAAAGAAGGGATGACCATGACTTGTCCTTAACCTCCTTGAATCCTAACCATCCATAAAGATAACCTTGATCCTATTTAAAATGATGCTCTTTTCAAATTTTTAACACATTGGACATGATCAATTAAAAAAAATTCAGGATCCCCATAAATAGATCCTAATGAGACATGACTTTACTTTACAAGCAATGAAAACCTAAGAGTCTTTTAGTGTTTAAAGAAGCCTGGGTTCTACGGTCTTGTTGATTCAAAAAGCTTTCCTGAAGGGATACGAAGCTCAACCAAGCAAATCTTCGCTTGCTCCTCTAATATTGTTCTGGAAACCAACCTGTCGTTGCAACTTGTCGAGCTAATCAAATTCAATGTGAGGCGAGAAGAGAGAGATGAGTTTCATTAGGGAATTTCTAAATGCAAGAAAAACTTTGTTCCACCACTGAAGCCATGGGGGCTTTCATAGACCAAACCAAGAGCTTTCATGGTTCTTTAATAGCAATGTTGTGATTTCTAAGTTTAGGCAATTATAAATGAATTAAGAGTAAATTTAAGCTGTTACGAAACATTTCACATTTGATTTGGAGGCTAAGGTGAGTAAATTGGTTTTGTTCATTTGATTCACATTAGATTTAGTTTGGTAAGATTTATTCCAAACAACTCTAAATAAATCGAAATGGGTTATGAACCTATTGAGATCAAACTAATTCTCATTTAACATTTTATTCTAATTTCAGAGATTATATCCATAATATTAAGAACACTTATATCACCTTTAATCATGGTTAGATCTATTCTAATAAGCTCTCTTCCATTATTGGTTTAATAAACTATTTAGGTTAAATTAGAATATGTTGAATTTTAATTTCTAATAGCTAAACTATTTTTTATGATAGTTAATCATTTCAATTTTGTGATGAATTGGATATAGCCTCATATGGCTTTAATCAATGTTATTGGCTATCCAAATGGTCATCTTATTGTAATTTGACTTCATTGGATAATTTGGCTATTTTCACAGAAAACATATCAAAGCTTGATATTGGAGTTGATCTAAGGAACTACTAAATCACGAACTAAATAAGTTGCATCAATAAAACCATTA
>CM038224.1:121825143-121983259 GCA_021442155.1 Cymbidium sinense | reverse complement strand
TAAGAAAGAGACTCTAATTTCATACACTAAGTTTATATTCACATGCATCTCCTATGTATGTGTAACTAAAGTCACAATATACATATTATTCTTCATTAATAAGCTTTTGAAAATATATTTGAGATTTAATAGTGATAATAGCCATAGATATTTCTAATTAAGTCAACACATGCAAATTGACATAAAGGAAATCATTTTCATTTGATTAGTTTAAAAGAAATGAATGCATTAATACAAGTGGCATACAACATTTCTTACATGATTGGAAGGAAATAAAAAACACAAGCATATAATTTCATTCAATCCAACTAAGTCCTGAGGACAATCATATTAAACAAACTCATTTAAAATAAACCAAAGTTTCTTAAAGCCATTTTTGATCTTTACGTTTGGTTCGATTTAAGAAATATGAAAGAAGTTTGCTAATCCTAATCCCATTCCTCATGTGTGAGTTAATTTGATTTAATGAAAAGTAATTAGGTTAATTTTATAGCTTAATTAAGTTGAGGTATGAATTAAATCAATTAATTAAATCCTTACTTATATCACCTTATGCTACTTAACTAAATAATGATGAGCCAACATGAGATGCAACCACATGAAAAGTAAATTAGCAATGCTAAGAAATGAAAGGGGCCTAATGCAATTGGCTCATAATTAATAGTTAATTTAAGGACTCGCTTAATTATTTTTATGGTTTTCCCACACATGTGAGCTAATCATAATTTCATTAGCTCTCTCTTTAGGTTATTGAACACCCAAAGAGCTACCCAAGAGTTAATTAAGGAAGGTAAGTTTAATAAAGTTAATTAAGTTTCTTAATTATCTAATTAAATTCTAATTATTCTTAATTAACAATATGAAATGGACTTAGGGAAAGAGTTAAAGAAAGAAGCCTAAGTCTCAATCCCTAAATCTTTTCAATTAGTTAATTAAAATTTAGATATAATTTGGGTTTTGATTGATTTGATTAATTAATTAATTAATTAATTAGTCTTGATTAATTAATTTTAAAAAGGGAATGAAGAAGACTTAAGGAAAAGATTGGAAGAGGGGTCCCAACCCATTTCCCTATGTTTCTCCACTGTTAACAAAGGCTAATGAACTCAATTGATGGATCAATTCACTGTTCATTTAATTAATCATCACTAATTAAGCTAAGAGAGTAATTAAGGCTTAATCAATCAAATACCCTAATTAACTATCCAATAAATTCCAAGAAAAATAGGGGAAGCAGAGATCATCCCCCTAAACATCTCTAAAAAGTTTGAAATTAATTGAATAATTAATTAGAGAGTAATTATGCTAATTAAAATTTTAATTAAACCTTAATTAAGCAAAATTACTATTCAAATTAATTAATTTTTCTTGGATTCTCCTCTAAAATACCTTTAAAATGAGCCTCATTCATATTTTTTGTATTTTTTAGGATTAGTTTGATTTTAGAAGTTTCAGCCTTAAAATTAATTAAAATAGCCCTAATTAACCCTTAATCCTGTCAACGCCGCATGGCTAATAATGTAGTGTGCACTTTTCATGTGGTGCGATGGGATAGGCTATTTAAGTTGTCAAATCGGGAAGCTAACTTGGATTACGATAGACGCACTTTCTCGTGGACTGTCCGATCTAAGATCGAATGACCATGATCCTGTGGTTAAGGAGGAAACAGAGGTGGATCTAACGTTATCAAATCAAGATCGCCCATTTCGATCATGCAGAATGGATGACCCGTGATCTGTCTCCTTAATGGCAAAAAATGGATACTATCCATTTTTCTCCATTCGATCTGAGCTCACCAGAGCTCAAATTGGGATCAAATTGACCCCACACCATCAGGAGAAGAAGGCAAGCACATCCAATGGTCAAAAATACATGACATACAAAATTCCTTCAAAAAGGACCAACCACTTTTTCCTAAATCAATGATTTTGAGGAATTACCTCACCGGAACTAATATCTGGTGGTGGGATCGACTGAGGTAGCTTTATTTGGTAGAAAAAGCCGCATGAGCTTTGATTTAAAGTAGTTTGTTCTATGGACCAAGCGCCTCCTATTTAACATTCGGTCTTAATCGAAGTATGGCTTTCGGTAGCTTTGGAACTCAAGGGTTGATCTTCTTGGCTTCGATTAGGTGTGGTGAAGGCATGTGCAAGGTTAATTGAGGTTTGATGGAAGATTGAGAAATGGGACTTGGATTGGCCTCTATTTTGGCTATGCACGGAGAAAGAAATCCTAGCTGAGGCTTTGAAATGTTCTAGAAACTCTCCGGATTTCAAAATCACTCAAGGGGCTCTCCTAGTGTGAATTGTGATAATTGTCACTCGAATTGAGGGAGTATACCCCAAAATTTAGTATGATGGATAGACAAGATCTGTCCATGAATTTCCACTGATTCATTGCCATCGAGGCATTAGAGGGGTCACCGTCAGCTCCATGTGGATCGCCAGGAGTGGAGGAAGCTATGGTAGGGAGCTCAAGGTAAAATATGGGAGGATTGAGTTAGGTTGGTCCTTTGGGTGCTCAGGTATGAAGGGAGGTGACTTGGTTCACCTCCCTTTAGTCCATGGCCGATCCTAGTGGTTCTAGGGTGGGCTTAGGAGGCTATGCACCCACAATGGCAATGGGATGGCTACCATGGTGATGGGAGAGTGGACCTTGCCTCTTATGGCAAGAATCCAATGCAAATGAGCTTGCCCAATGGTTAATTCCCTTGGGTTGGGTCCCACTTGGATTTGTAGGTTTGGGAATGATCTAGGGTTGGTTTGGGTTGAGTTTGGCCAGTCCTAGGGTCCCATGAGTTGGTTTGGGGTGGTTCATATGGTCAAATGGTCAAATGGGTTCAAATGGGTTCAAATGGGTTTTGGAATTTGAATTTGATCATGGGTTTCAATCATTTGATTGGAATTGATTTGGAATTTGATTTGAAGTTTGATTTGAAGAAGGAAGCAAGGATTAGGTTTAAGGCTATAGGGTGGGAAAGTCTTCCTAAATCCCTAAGGCATAACCTATTCCTATGGCTAACTCTTCTAATTCTCTAGGCTTAGGTTAAGTGTTCACCTAATCACTAGAAGTGTCTTAAGACTAAAGAGCTCTAGTGTCTACAAGAGTTCTAGATCTATGATGAGGAAGTTGAGAACGCACTCCAAAAGTGAGGTCAACAGAATTCTTGCAGAATTATGCCTAATATGGCTTGTCAAAGGAAAGCAAAATGTTCATACAGCATGTTATTGCAGACATAGTGTTTCAAAGGTTGATTTAATCTTAATTCCAATTATCAGTAATCAGCATTGGGCACTACTAGTGGGGCATATCAAAAAGGGATATGGTTCTTTTATGACTCACTCCCGAACCCAATCCACAAGGATGTAATTTCTGATATTGTAAGAATCCTTGGCTCCCTCAGTTTCTCCTCAATACATAATTTATTACTACCTCATTTTCCTTGTCTTGGTGCATGTGTAGATCAAACTACTTGTCAAAGATGCTATGGAGGATTTTGAGACCAACCCTAAAGAATGGCCAGTCGAGGTGATCATAGGTATACCAGTTCAGAAGAATAGCATTGACTATGGTATGTTCGTATGCAAATATATGGAGGCAATGGTCAGCAAACCTCCAGTGGACTGGGCACATCACAAAGACTGGCCAAAGAAGATGAATTTTGTTAAAAGCGGAGTTTGTTTACGCTTTTTCTACTTAAACATGAAATAATTGAATTATACAGTATTGAATGCCTGAGGATTTGTGTATATATGAATTGTTTGACCATAACTATGTTTGTAGATAATCTCTTTAATTATCTATCTTGTACATATCTTCATGCATGTTCATATGTTGTATGGAGTGCCTTCCAACAGCATCTAAGTAATTATTGGCTTAGTTTTTCAGATTGTACACCCTTTTTTTATTTTAAACTACTTGGGGCCTATTATAGATCTCAATGGTGTAATATGCTATATGAAATGCCTTTCAACATGATTTGCATTTTTTTATCAGTTTTCCAATGTATATAGTCTGTATACTCTGGAGTGTACACTCTGTACACTATAGAGTGTACAATGCATACAACCGATTTGTACCTTTTTAAATTTAAATAATTAGGGGACTTCCAAATATGGATCTCAATGATTTTATATGCTATTTGGAGTCCCTTTCAAAAGGAATTGAGTTTTTCTATCAATTTTCTAGAGTGTACATACACTCATACACTATGGAGTGTACAACCTTATTTTTAAATTTAAATAATGGGGACTTCTAAATTTGGATCTCAATGATTTTATAGGTTATTTGTAAAATTTTAAATAGAATTGAAAAAATCAGTTTTCTAGAGTGTACACTCTATACACCGGGGTGCAGAGTGTACACTCTATACACTCTGGAGTGTATAACCTTATTTTTAAATTTAAATAATGGGGACTTTCAAATATGGATCTCAATGATTTTATATGTTTGTAAAATTTTAAATAGAATTGAGAAATTTTGGTTAGTTTTCAGAGTGTACACTCATACACATGGAGTGTACAGAGTGTATATTATTTTTAAATTTAAATAATGGGGACTTCCAAATATTGATCTCAATGATTTTATAGGTGTTTGTAAAATTTTAAATAGGAATTAAGAAATTTTTTTATTAGTTTTCTAGAGTGTACACTTTGTACACCTAGTATACACTCGTACACCTCGCCACCTAGAGTCCTTTATTTTTTTAATTTAAACAATGGAAGGACTTCCAAATATGGATCTCAATGATTTTATAGGGTGTTTGTAAAATTTCAAATAGGAATTAAGAAATTTTTTGTATGTTTTCTAGAGTGTACACTTTGTACACTCTAGAGTGTACAACCTTATTTTTTAAATTTAAATAATGGGGAACTTCCAAATATGGAATTAAAAATTTTTTTGCTAGCTTTGTAGAGTGTACACTCTATACTCCATAGAGTGTACAACCTTATTTTTAAATTTAAATAATGGGAGGACTTCCAAATATGGATCTCAATTATTTTATAGAGTGTTTGTAAAATTTTAAACATCAATTAAGAATTTTTTGATCAGTTTTCTATAATGTACACTCTATACACCCTAGAGTGTACAGAGTGTACACTCTGTACACCCTGGAGTGTACAACCTTATTTTTTAAATTTAAACAATAGGGGAACTTCCAAATATGGATTTCAACGATTTTATAAAGTGTTTGTAAAATTTTAAATAGAAATTGAGATTTTTTTATCGGTTTTCTAGAATGTACACTCTGTACCTGAGTGTACAACTTTATTTTTTTTAATTTAAATAATGGAGGTCTTCCAAATATAGATCTCAATGATTTTATATGTTGTTTGTAAAATTTTAAACATAAATTGAGAAATAATTTGTTAGTTTTCTAGAGTGTACACTCTGTACACCTTAGAGTGTACACTTTGTACACCCTAGAGTGTACAGAGTGTACACTCTGTATACTATAGAGTGTACAGCCTTATTTTTAAAATTTAAGTAATAGGGAGACTTCCAATTATGGATCGCAATTATTTTATATGTTGTTTGGAGCCCCTTTCAATAGGATTTAAGTTTTTCTTCCCTGGTGTACACTCACACACCATGGAGTATTGCCTTATTTTTTAAATTTAAATAATGGGAGACTTCCAAGGATCTCAATAATTTTATATGTTGTTTGGAGTCCCTTTATTATTTATGCTTTCAAAATAAATTACAAAATATTTTCATTAATTTATCTAGCTCTTGCCATGTTCTAAAGACGTCAACATTGCATAAAGGTTCATAAAATACACATTTGAAATATTGCACTGGACAATTTAATTCACTTCACTGAAAATATATTGAGTTGAGCTTCAAAGTACAACATTGTAATAGTGGTTAAAATACATTCATTTAAATTGTATAAAAAATCAGACATTTATATTAATACATTAAAATTGGGCTTCAACTAAACATAAAAAAGCTGTAACTAAAATATATTTGTCCCTCTGTTTCACACATCATAATGTCTCCCTCTAATGATATCCATAATCAGCTTGGTGTATCCTTCTGCAATTGACTTACTGTTGAGTGGAGTGAAATTCCTGAAATTTAAGAACAGTGTATCAGTTGCAAAAATCTAACAACAAAGATAAAGTTTTATACATGTATACCTCTGAAAAATACTCTGGCATTATAGAAAAAGTTGTTACAATGGGAGTCTCTGTAGTTACTACTACTTGTTCATTCTTCTCTGTAACATTAAAAACATAATGTGTGCAATTCTGACAGTAATATTTGAAGAGTAAAATTTTAAAAACTAGTTCAAAATTACTCTTGTCTTTCTTATTTCTCTCCCAATATCCTTTCAACCTTGCATTAGAAACACCCTTTGATCGCATCTTAGTTGGGCCCTTAGTAAGTCCGAGTACATCCGAATCTCTTATAGGAGACTTCTTTTCTTCTTTGCTTTGTCAATTGGAGGTGAATTCTAACTTAATATAGAGTCAACATTATTAGATAATTTCTTTAAAGAATCCAACATGTACTACTCAGCTTCCTTATTACCTTGTGCTCTAGTACTTATTTGATATGAATATCTACTGATGTGGTTCCAAAAAAGAATGCATGTTCAATTTCTATCATAACCTTCTAAATCTTTGAAGTATTTGTATGCACTGTCAAAGTAGATATCCTTCTTTGCTCTAGAAGACCATCGCATGAGAAGATACTACTCCAGGACTCTAATGCAATGGGCACAGAGTAATCCCATCATTTCAAATTTTTACAACTATAAGTTATATTCTGACATGCCTTGTCCAAATGAACAATCCATGTCTTGGAAATGTTAATTTTATCTAAGTTTGTTATAAAATATTTTATGGGATTGTCATCCGAGACATTTGCTACTAATCCACCAACTCCATGTAAAAATTCTTCTTCAAAAAAAGTGTAAAGTTTTCTTGTGTAAAACTTAGCGGCTTGCTTCAATATAGGACTAGTTCTAACTACTGGAACAATTGCTGACTGGCTACATTTGAAATCTTCATCATATTTATTCCATCGCATGTGTCCATAACCTTCTCCAATCCTAAGAAATAGTCGATGATAGAGCTTGTTGGTTTAGAGATTTCATGACATACATTATTAGTGAACTCACTGTGTTGCGTTGATAAACTATCCATATATAATGCATTTTTATTGAATGTGATAGACCACTTACTTCTAATTATGTATAGCTCAGCTAGCCAAGCATGATCCTGCAAATTCCCATCATCTAGCATCTTAGACCAATGGTGATCAATCTCCTTCTTTTGAATCACATTTACTCATATGCATTTATAGAAGAGACTCCATATTCTTTATTAAAAAAGCAATGTACCTTTGAAGGAGCTTTCTTAGAAATATACCATTAGCATAACCTATGGAGAGTATGAGGTAATGCAATTTCGATGGCTCTCACCATTATTTATCTTGATTAGTGAATATTGTTATAGGGTGCCTCTCATTCATTAACCGAATAAATATTTTGAATAGCCATATGAATGACTCAATTGTCTCTTCAAATAGAAATGCTACTCTAAATAAAATATTTTGCCAATGATGGTTGACTCCAACAAAAGGTGCATAGATTAGATTATATTTATTGTGCTAATAACTTGTATCAAAAATTATGACATCCCCAAAATAATCATAGTCAATTCTTGACATGCCATCAGCCCAAAAAAATTTCACCAAGCTATCCAACTCATCAACTTGGACATCTCATGCAAACATTTCTCTTTTGCCTTTCTTTGAATAATTGTATTAATGCATTGGTATCACCATTCACAATCCTTGATCTTCTTTCATTTTGAATATAATTGAAAGCATCTCTTTTTGTAAAGCCAATATTCTCTACCCCGCCAACTTCCTAACTAAGATAGCTGAATGCATCAGTTGCTTTAATTTTAGCCTCTGTCATTGACTTTAACACAGCCGCCTTCTATTTGCTGATGCCTCTGTTAGATTTTAGAAGATGTTGGTCCCTGACTTTGCTAATGAATGATTATGACTTTCTATAAATTTTTTAACCTTCCAATTCTCATCTAAATCAATACAAAATCTAATCATGGCAGACAATCATACTATCTATTTTCTTAAATTTAACCGAGCAATTTATATTGAGACCCTTTTTCGTACCTGCTTTTACACAAATAATCCTTGGATT
The DNA here is from genome assembly GCA_021442155.1 of Cymbidium sinense. NCBI lineage: Eukaryota > Viridiplantae > Streptophyta > Magnoliopsida > Asparagales > Orchidaceae > Cymbidium > Cymbidium sinense. The sequence goes on along the minus strand of CM038224.1, from coordinate 121,975,080 downwards.
TCAAATTCTTTGAGTTCGGCCAATAAGTAACATGATCCTTCTGGACACTGAATCCAATTTGATGTGCATAATCACAATAGAGTTCATATGCATGCTTTTCATTGTGAACGTGTAAAGGAGTTTGACTACAATTAGTTCATGAGACATAACAGCTTCATCATTGCACCGATGCTTTGTCTCATTCACCTACATCGACACACACTCGTATTATGAAAATCTATATAACATATATAACTATGAACTCAAAGCAACATATAATAGCATTTAAAAAGGATATAGAAACTCCCCTAGTGGTTTAAAAAAGAGTGTACACTTAGAGTGCGTGTACACATATAAAACTGCTCCAAAATTACCCAAAATCTCTTGGAAAGAACTCAAAGCAACTTATAATAACATGTAGAAAGGATACAGGTAGTCCCCTAGAGGTTTAATTTTTTTTAAAAAAGGTGTACACTCTAGAGTGTACAGAGTGTACATATAAAAAACTATTAAAAAATCACCCAAATCCTCTTGAAAAGAACTCAAAGCAGCTTATAATAGCATCTAGAAGGGATATAGAAAGTCTCCTAGTAGTTTTAAAAAAAATGGGTGTACACTCCAAAGTGTACACATGGAAAACTGCTCCAAAATCACCCAAATCCTCATGGAAAGAGCTCAAAGCAACTTATAATAGCATGCTAAATAGATATAGGAAGTCCTTGAGTGGCTTAAAATAAAAAAAGAGTGTACACTCCAGAGTGTATAGAGTGTACACATGAAAAACTGCTCCAAAATTATCCAAATCCTCCTAGAAAGAAACTAAAGCAACTTATAATAGCATGTAGAAAAGATATAGGAAGTCTCCTAGTGGCTTAAAATAAAAAAGGGTGTACACTTAAGAGTGTACATAGTGTACACATAAAAAATTACTCCAAAATCACCCAAATCCTCCTAGAAAGAACTTAAAGCAACTTATAATAGCATTTAGAAGGGAAATAGAGAGTCCCCCAGTGGTTTAAAATAAAAAATGGGTGTACACTCCAGAGTGTACACAACATACACTCTGGAAAACTAATAAAAAAAATATTCAAATCATGTTGAAACATATTTCATACAGCATATTACACCATTGGGATCCACAATAGGCAGTCCCCCAATGGTTTAATTTTTAAAAAAAGTATGTACACTCTAGAGTGTACATGAAAACTGATAAAAAAAATACTCAAATCATGTTGAAAGATATTCCATACAGCATATTACACCATTGGGATCCATAATAGGTAATTCCCGAGTGGTTTAATTTAAAAAAAAAGTGTGTACACACTAAAGTGTACACTCTAGAAAATTGATAAAAAATACTCAAATCATTTTGAAAGGCATTCCATACAGCATATTACACCATTGAGATCCATAATAGGCAATCCCCTAGTGCTTTAATTTTATAAAAAAGTGTGTACACTCCTTAGTGTACATTCTAGAGTGTATAAAGTGTACACTCCAGAGTGTACACACACTCTGGAAAACTGATAAAAAAAACTCAAATCATGTTGAAAGTCATTCCATACAGTATATAACATCATTAAGATCCATAATAAGCAGTCACCTAGTGGTTTAAAATAAAAAAAAGGTGTACACTCTGGAAAACTGATAAAAAAATACTTAAATGATGTTGAAAGGCATTCCATACAGCATATTATACCATTGAGATCCACAATAGACAATCTCCAAGTGGTCAAATTTTAAAAAAATGGTGTACACAGTGCACACTTTGAAAAATTGATAAAAAATACTCAAATCATGTTGAAAGTCATTCTATATAGCATATTACACATTTGAGATCAATAATAGGCAATCCCCAATGGTTTAATTTAAAAAAAAAAAGGTGTACACTCTAGTGTGTATAGAGTGTACACATGGAAAACTGCAAAAAAATCACTCAAATCATTCTGGAAAGAACTCAAAGCAGCTTATAATAGTATCTAGAAGGGATGTAGGAAGTCCTCAAGTTGTTTAAAATAAAAAAATGGGTGTACACTCCAAAATGTATAGAGTGTTATTGAACTCACTTTTGGAGTGAGTCCTCAACTTCCTTATCATAGATCTAGGACTCTTATAGGCACTAAGAGTTTCTAGTCTTAAGACACTTCTAGTGATTAGGTGAACACTTAACCTAAGCCTAAAGACTTAGAAGGGATAGCTATAGGAATAGGTTATGCCTTAGAGACTTAGGAAAACTTGCCTACCCTATAGCCTAAACCCAATCCATGCTTTCCTTCTCAAACCAAACCTCAAATTCATACAAAACCAAATTTTCAAGACTTATAATCAATCCCATGATCAAATTCAAGTTCAAGATTCTCCATAAAATCCCATGATTAAATTCCAAAACCCTTCCTAAGTCCTTTGATTTCCCCTATGGACTTAGCCTTAACCAAATTCAAATTAATCTGATTCAATTGATTTTCTCAAGAGATCAATTCAATTTCAATTTACCAATTCCAAATCCAAATTCCAATCCAAGCCAAAATCCCTCTTAAGCTTTATGACCCACTCTCATAAGCTTAATCAAGCATCAACCCAAATTATCCCAAACTTGATTGATTTCTTTATAAATCAATTATTCCTTCATTTATATTTACAAATATAAATGAAATCCAAACACAAATAGCCAAAACCAAATCAAACTAAATCAAACCAAGCCAAAACCCCTTCTTAAGCCTTATGGACCTACCTTCATAGGCTTAATCAAATCTTAAACCAAATCAACCCAAAATCAATTGGTTTCTTTATAAATCAATTATTCATTCATTTATATTCATAAATATAAATGAAACTCACCCTCCAATGACCAAAAATAAATCAAAATAAATCAATTTCCTCCTTAAGCCCTTTTGACCTACATCCTTAAGGTTGGTCAAATTTGCTTCCAAATCATTCCAAACTCAAGTGATTTTCTCATGACTCATTTATATCTTCATTTATATCCCCAAATATAAATGAAATATAAATCCAAATAGCCAAAACCAAATCAAAAATTAAACCAAAACCCAATTTAAGCCTTTTTAGGTAATTTCTTGAACTTGGCTAAATCCTATCCAAATCAAATCAAAACTAATGGATTTTCTTTTGAATCAATCTTTACTTCAATCATTTAGCCAAATATAAGCATAAACTACAATTATCAAACCAAAATCAAATCAACCCAAGTCAAGCTCAAGTTAGCCTTTTTGACTTGAAAACTTCAAATGAGCCAAAATCCATTAGACTCTAAATTGATTACAGCTCATATATGAGTTCAACTAAACTTGAATCAAGCCAAAACCAAACCAATTGGTCCATTTAGATCTACTTGACCCAAAGTGACCTAAAAGACATTTTTGAGACAAGTTCTAATCCAACCCAAATTGGATTGAATCAAGCCCATCCAAATCTCATATCATGCCTCGAATTATCAATCACCTCAATTGGGTCAAACCATGCCAACTTGGTCCTTTGACCAAGTCAACTTTAGCCCAAATGAAACCTAAACTAGCCAAAACCCACCATATATCAAATTGATTGAAACTATTGATTGAAACCAATTCATAATCAATAATTGAATATGATCAAACCCTCAATTGAGTCAAACCAAGTCCAATTGACCATTTGACCTAAGTTGACCCAAATTGGCCTAAAAGCCAAAATGGGTTAAATCATGATTTAACCCAAATTGATTGCAACCAATGACCCAAGTTCATTCCAAATCATTTATTGAACTTGACCAAATCCATAATTAAGCCCAATTTGACAAATTGGTCAACTTGACCCAACAGCCCAAATTGACCTAAAGGTCAAATTGGCCAAAATCAAATTAAACCAAATCAAATCAAACCAAAGCCTACAATCATTTTTAATTAACCAATTGAACATGAACTAATACCTAACCCAACCCAATTTGATCAAATTGGTCAAATTGGTCAACTTAGCCCATTTGACATATTTGAGTCCAAATGAGCCAAAAATAAACCTAAGCCAAATTAATTGAAACCACTTAAACTAAAACTCTCCAAATCATCATTTGAACCTAACCTAAGCCTTGGTTTGACACAATTTGAACCCAACCCAACATGAACCCATATGAACTCATTTGATCAAATGAAGCCTAAGCACCCAAAATCAACCCATGAGACCCTAGTAGCTGATCAATCTCGACCCAAATTGACCCTAAGTCAGCCCAAAGTTTGCCCAAAAGCAAAGTGGGCCCCACCCAAGGGAAATAACCATTGGACAAACCTCTTCACATAGGATTCCTCCCCCATTTGGCAAAGTCCACTCTCCCATCTCATGGGAAGCCATCCAATTGCCAAATAGGGTATGCCTAGCCTTCCTAGCCCACCTTAAGCTCACTAGGATTAGCCATGGACAAAAGGAAACCCAACCTCTTCCCCTTCACTCCAAACCGAGCACCCCATGGACAAAGGAAATTAGATCTCCCCCATATCAGACCTTAAGCCACTCCCAAGCCTTTCCCAACTCCTGGCGAGCCACGTGGACCAGATGGAGACAAGTTCAGCGGTCTGACGGTGGCTAGCCGGTTAGAAAATAGGATTGAATCTCGTATATCCACCTAAACAATTGAGGGGATATACCCCCTCAATTCGAACAAGAATTTAAGAATTCTACTTCGTGTGAGCTAAAGAGAGTGAAGGAGAGTCTCCCATTGCCTATCCCCAAGCTCCTAAGCTCCCTCATTCTTTCCTTTCTTGGTTTTACATCAAGCCAAAATAGGGGAGGCCAATCCGAAGTCACATTTGCTCAATACTCCACCAAACTTTGATCAACCTTGCGTACACCCTCCACACACGATATCGAAGCCAAACGAATCCTTCCCCAAGCTCCAAAGCCATAGAAAGGGGGAGTTCAATCAAGATCGAATTCCAAATAGGATGATCTTGGTCTCCAAGGCAAGCTACCCCAAATCAAGGCCTAAGCTTCTCAACAGGGCTTCGTCTCAACTAGGCGAAGCTACCTCCGTCGATCCCACCGCCGATCTTGAGCTCTAGTGAGGTAATTCCTTAAAACTATAGCTTTAGAAAAAAAATGGTTAGTCTTTTTCAAATAGAATTTGCATGTCATGCAATTTTGACTAATTGATGTATTCCTCTCATTCCCTTGATATTGTGAGATCATTTTAAAAGCCATCCGAGCTTTGGTGAGCTCGGATCGAATGGTGAAAGATAGACAGCATCCATCTCTCGCCGCTCAAGAGGAGATAGATCACGGCCCATTCAATGATAACAATGGGAAATCAAATGCAGATCCTATTTTTTAATTGAGATTTGTCGATCTTTGATTACGGAAAAAATGTTCACCGCTTGCGGATGTGATAACTTAAATAACCTATTTCATTGGGCCACGTGAAAAGTGCACTGTGTCAGCATCCACGTGGCACCGACGGGATTATGCTTAATTAGGAAAGTTTAGTTAATTTTTAATGCCAAAACTTCTAAAATTTATAACTAATTGTAAAAAAATTCAAAAATTATAAATAAGGGCTCATTTTGAAGATATTTTAGATGAGAATCCAATAAAATTATTGTTAATTAACTTTGAATAGAAATTTCTTCTTAATTAAGGCTTAACTAAAAATTTAATTAATTAATTACTTTAATTAATCATTTGAAATTTTTAAACTTTGAGATGTTTAAGGGATGACCTCTACCTCCCCAATTTTCTTGAAATTTATTAGCTAATTAATTAGGGTAATTAATTAGTTATGCCTTAATTACTCTCTTAGCTTAATTAATGATAATTAATCAAATGAACAATGAATTGATCATTTAATTGAGTTCATTAGCCTCTATTGACAGTGGAGAAACTTAGAAAAATGGTTTGGGACCCCTCTTCCATTCTTTTCCTTAAGTCTTCTTTATTCACTCTTTAAAATTAATTAATTAAAACTCAATTAATTATTAAATCAATCAAAACCAAATCATATCTAAGCTTTAATTAACTAATCAAAAGATTTAGAGATTGAGACTTAGGCTTCCTTTGTCTTTCCTCAAGTCCATTTCATATTATTGATTAAGGATAATTAGAATTTAATTAGATAATTAATGAACTTAATTAACTTGATTAAACTTATATTTCCTAATTAACTCTTTCATGTTAAAAGAGAGCTAATGAAATTGGTTAGCTCACATGTCAAAAAATATAAAAGTAATTATGAGTTCCTCTTAATTAATTAATAATTATGAGCTAATTATATTAGCTTTCATTTCAAGAGCATTACTATTTACTTTTTTATATTGCACATCATATTAGCTCATATTTTTAATTATCTTAAGGTGACATTGGTAAGATATAATTGATTTAATCCATGCAAACCAATTCATAAAATCAATCTAATTACTTTTCATTAAATCAAATTAACTCACACATATGGAGAATGGGATTAGGATTAGGAAACCTCTTTCACATCTCTCAAATCAAATCAAACATGAAATCAAAAATGGCTTTAGGAAACTTTAGTTTATTTTAAATAAGCTTGTTTAATGTGATTGTCCTTAGGAATTAATTGGACTGAATGAAATTATGTGGTTGTATTTCCTTAAAAATAGTGGGTATATTAGTTTGGACATTTCAGGGATACACGGCTTTAAGTAGCCCAAAGGAGGTTCTTACCTCACTCCCCTAGGGCAAAACAATGGCAATGCATTTTGCTTAAAATTTTCATACATTTGAATGTGTATTTAGCTAATGAATGAAAACTCTCTTTTTTTTCTATTAAAAAGACATGCATTCATATTTTGTTCAAGTGGTTGGATTGATTAGTCATATGATTTAGAGTTCTTTTCTTATGCTTTTGTGTAAGAATTTAGATAGGGCTTTAAATTAATATGACAAAATAATTCAACCAAATGAAACATCAATTCCAAGTACACTTGCTTACATTCATCATTTAAGTGTGCTAAGATATAAATTGCATGTATAGTTATGTTTAGGACTTAATCATATGCATGCTATATATGATGGAAAGAAATGAACAAACATATGTTATGTGATAGTAATTAATTTTAATTAATCTTAATATGCCTTTCTTATTGAATGAAATTATTTAAAGTGAACCTAAACTTAGGATTAATTAAAATATGTAATAAGTCATTCATTAAAGAGAATTCATTCAATTAATTTGCTTTAGATGTGACTTAAGGTAGGGATGAAAGAGAGTGATCCTCTTTTTCTTCTCTTTATAACACTTAGTTGTTTAGTGTTGGCCAAGTGAAAAGAAACACTAAGTAAAATTTACAAATCCATTAAATCACTTAACGAAACCACCCTTTATAATTAAATGCCCTTCACACTTAGAGAATTACAACTCTAAAGCCTAGTTAGAACATACCACACAAGCCTTAATATACACACTTTAGATTAAGTCACCACTTTTAGCCTTATGTTAGAGCGGTGCATGGTTTGATATATATTTTGTTTTATAATGTATTATTGTAGATTGGATGTTAGGGTGTATGCTTCGTTGACTGGATGTTAAGTCATGATTATCCTGATTATATCTTCTGCAGGAGATTGTGCTTAAGGGGTGCTTAAAATAAATATAAATGCTCTCTTTTGCAGGTTGCTTAACCCCTAAGCATAATCTAAATTAGGACAAGTGAACTTAGTTGCCAATGTGTAGGGTGCTAAGTCCAAGTTATACATATAACTGCTTAGGTTGTATGGTATGTTTAGCTAATACTTGTCTAATAGGTATAGTTAGATTTACTTTTTTCTTCATTTTTGATGTAATTGTGCATTAGGAATTAGGATTAGTGATATGGGAGATTAGGATGAGCGGAGGCTAGAAGGATTTATCCTAAGAGGCTCCCGTGATGCCTTTGAAGCAAGCAAATCCAAAGGAGGAATGAAGAATATATGAAGAAAGAAGATATGAAGCCCCCTATAACATTTATTCACTTATAATAAAATTGTAATTATTCTTTCATTTAGGACATGCTTTGGACCTCGCTAAGGCTCCCTAGATTTAAGATCTGAGGTTGTTGTTTCCCCTTGGGCTACAAGCATAAATCCTCACCTCTTAAGAATTTTCATAATTTTGTATTGTGCGATTATAAATCCTAGCTTTCTAATAAAATTTCAAGTCAAACATATAATTCTCTTCAATTTCAAACATATAAAGCCCAATCAGAGGATAGTTTAGAATGCTCACTAGGTTTCCTAGTATCACGAGCATCCCCTACTCATCTCCTTTTGGCTTCGATAATAAGTCTCCTTTTTTATCCATCCCGATTGATCTTTTAAACATAGCCAATTTATTGATAGTCTTATCTTTGAAATCTTTAGAAATAATAATTGTCTACTTTAATCGAGAGTAATCCTAAGGAACTCACCTTTATTAGGATGTAATTAACTATGGGGGCTTGCACCCATAGAAAATTTTAGAACCCGATTTAAATAAACCCTACTTTATTCATCCATAAAAAGTTGGGAAAAAATCTCTCATAAATTTGAAGACCCATCATGCCTTAGGAGTCGTTATTAGATGATTAGGTCCATTATAGGGTAGTGATTTCTATCTTTCGAGATAGTGTACTATTCTTTGATATCATATTCGATCACCTCAATAAGTACACCCTCAAATCTGTATGGTGTCCCTCATATATATAAAATCAAAAATAAACACCACAAGTATACACATGAAAAATTGCTCCAAAATCACCCAAATTCTCCTCGAAAGAACCAAAAGCAGCTTATAATAGCATGTAGAAGGGATATAGGAAGTCCCCAAGTTGCTTAAAATAAAAAAGGTGTACACAAAGGTACACTGGAAAATGATAAAAAATATGCAAATTACGTTGAAAGGCATTCCATACAACATATTTGTTGAAAGGCATTCCATATAACATATTTGTTGAAAGGCATTCCATATAACATATTACACTATTGAGATCCATAATAGGCAGTCCCCTAGTGATTTAAAAAAAAAAAAAAAATTATGCACTCCAGAGTGTACAGAGTGTACACATGAAAAATTGCTCCAAAATCATCCAAATCCTCCTAGAAAGAACTCAAAGCAGTTAATAATAGCATTTAGAAGGGATATAGGCAGTCCCCCTAGTGGTTTAATTTAAAAAATAGGGTGTGCACTCTATAGTGTACAGAGTGTACACATGAAAATTGCTCCAAAATCACCCAAATCCTCATAGAAAGAACTCAAAGCAGTTTATATTAGCATTTGGAATGGATATAGAAAGTCCCTCATTGATTTAAAATAAAAAAAGGTATACACTCCAAAGTGTACACTTTCGAGAAATGCTCTAAAATCACTCAAATCCTCTTAGAAAGAACCTAAAGCAGCTTATAATAGCATTTAGAAGGGATATAGGAAGTCCTCCAGTGGTTTAAAATTAAAAAATATGGTATATATTCAAGAGTGTACAAAGTGTACACTCCATAGAAATGCTTCAAAATTACCAAAATTCTCTTAAAAAGAACTTAAAGCAGCCTATAATAGCATTTAGAAATGATATAAAAAGTCCCTAGTGGTTTAAAATAAAAAAGAGTGTACAATCCAGACATATAAAAATTGCTCTAAAATCACCCAAATCATCTTGGAAAGAACTCTAAACAATGAACGAAATTATTTGTTGTTAAAAAAGAATTTCAAAGAAGATCAATAAGTGTTTCAAAATAACTATATATATATATATATATATATATATATATATATATATAATATATATATATATATATATATATATATATATATATATATATAACTCTAGAAAATTTCATAATCTAGAGTGTACACATGAAAACTCCAAAATCACAAATCCTCTTGGAAAGAACTCTAAACAATGCCCGAAATTGTTTCTTGTTAAAAAAGAATTTCAAAGAAAATCAGTAAGTGTTTCAAAATAACTATATATATATAACTCTATAGAAAATTAATCGATCCATTCATAATCTAGAGTGTACACATGAAAAACTGCTCTAAAATCACTCCAATCCTCCTAGAAAGAACTCTAAACAATGCACGAAATTGTTTTTTGTTAAAAAAGAACTTCAAAGAAGATCATATGTTTTAATAACTATATATATATAACTCTATAGAAAATTTACCAATACATTTATATTTATATCATCATCCGCTAAATTGGTCACCATATTCATCTTTAGAGTTTTTATATCAATTGAAATGAAACATTTTTTGCTTCTCTTCTCTCCAATTCGTTTGAAAAAATTTTAAAAATGCTTCTTTGTTTGAGTGTCATAAATCTATTTATATCTTGGACATTTAAATTCCCAAATTTAAATGGGTGTACGCGCAAAATGAAGTCCAACAAGTGCAATCCGTCAACTTAACGAGCCGGGTCGAGTCCCCGTCATAGTAATGACATCTGGTCCCACCGTTATCGTATGGTAAAGTCAAAAGCGATTTTAAGAGTAGACGTGTCCATTCTAATTAGGTCCGATGCACCGATCCGGACATTTAATATTTCTCCACCAGCTACGACTGCATGCCTCTAAACTCAATATATATTGAGGATGTTTGGGATCATTTTTATTTTTTAATTTTTAATTTTATTTTAATGCTATTTTAAAATATATTTGTATAGTATGTTTTTTTAGTGTTTTTATTTTTATTTTAAAAATAAATAATATTATTTTTAAAAATATTTAAAATAATATTTAGATATTTTGAATATCTTCAAAATCAATGAGTGTCATAAAATATATTATATTTTAAGATAAAATAAAATAAAATTATAAAAAATAAAAATGATTTTAAATAGAGGCTAAAATTGTCGAAAGTATACAGCACAGTAAGCTATATATATATATATATATATATATATATATATATATATATATATATATATATATATATATATATATATATATATATATATATATATATATATATGCATGGCTTGAGCAAGATTACGTATTATTTCCAACGACAGATATAAGTATACGTGCATATAAATATTATGTTAGTGATAAAATATTGAGCAAAATTAAATACAAATGAGGGATAAATATATTAAAGATCATAATCACATAACACATTATGAGTTTATATAGTTTGATGATATCTATATACATTCACCTATGCACATTTCATTAAACTTTTCAAGGAAACACATCAAATGTTTTTGATACATAAAATTAAAGATTTTGATATACAATCATCTGTTTGAAAAATGAAGGCTCAATGTGGGAAGGAAGATGCTGCAATTGTTATTAGTACTATCTTTATTTATTTTATTTTATTTTGATATATTACATTAAAATTTATCAAATTAAGTACATATCTCGAGATAATATGTATATTTAATTTTATAAAATTAATTTTAAAATAATTTAAATTTTAATTTAACCAATTTATAAGTAGATTGAACATCTTGATGAGATAGTCTACCTACATTAAAAATAATTCAATTCAAGTCTAAATGAGCTCAGAATTAACTTCAGAAGCATAGTTAAAAACTTTTGAGTTTATATTTTATTTCAAAGTAAAATATATTTGATGATTATTATTATTTTTAAAAATATTCAAAATATTTAAAAATAATTTTGAGTATTTTCAAAAATAATATTTTTTATTTTTGAAAATAAAAAATTAAAATACATAAAAAACACATCAAATAGATAGTTTTTTAAAAAAATATCATAAAATAAAAACAAAAAAAAATACAAAACAAAATTGATCTATTGATTTTGGTTTTTAACATTTAAGTTTTTTAACTAAAGGAATTACTTATTAGTTGTTCTAATATAATGTTATAAATTTTGAAATTTACTTATGACTTTATCAATATAATAATAATAATTCAAAAATGACTTCTAGATTAGGAAATTATTCATTATTGTATAAAAATAAATATTTCTTAAAATATAAATTCAGCATATGATATTGGGAAAGTATTTTTGACTTATAGTTGAGAGTTTAAGCTATTAAATAAGAAGTCTTGAGTTAAAATTCTATACAAATATTATTATAAATTTTCCGATTATCTCAAATTCCTCCAAAAAAAAAAAAAAATTGTGATAAATATTCATAACTGTTAGGTTACCAAAGAAAGTTATGGTTTTCTAAGGCCGGCCCATGAGTACGAATGTTATAGATAAAGTTTTGTGGACTGCATATAGTTAAAAAGGGCTTCTTGCTAGGAGTGGACGTCCAGAAAAAGCGATGACTGAGTCGGCCCGTTATCCTGTCTAAATTGTCAAACGAAAATCCCAACCCGATTAGTAACTTCCACATCCATCGTATTTGCTAGAAATATTTATTTATCAATTGGACCAATTGGTACTATTGATGTATTAATCCAAACATTAATATATCATAATAACGAAAGGAATTTAATATAATTTTAACTTTAAAAATATTTGGAAAAAGGCCTACCTTGATAAATTGGCCCCAATTTTTTAATTAAAAATATGAAATCTGTTATGCAAAAAGACACAATCGTATTTTTCAATATAAAGTAGAAATTTCGATTAACGATAAGCTGAATTCGAACAAGGGCTCACAATCAAAATATTGGTCAAAAATTTTAAAAATAAAATAAAATTGAGGGACAGTCCGTGTAAACGGGTGATTGTGTTTATTTAAAAAAAAAAATTTTAAGCCTAATCTACTAATTAAAATTTTAAAGATACTTATTTTAAAAATTTAATCTTTTTCATACATCTAACAGACTCTAATTTACTTTATGCTGCTTTAGGGCATATTTTAATATATATAAAAAGGGTATTTTTATACGTTCGCAATATTTAAATTTTGATTATATATAAAATTAAAATCATTCTATCTCTAATTTTTAATTGCCATCCAAAAATTAAAATTCACATACATCTATATATATATATATATATATAATCCAATAATTATATATCTATGTATGTATGTATGAATATATATTGTAGATTTTTACTTAAAATAAAAAAAAAAATGTTTTCTAAAAGCTATTTGGAATCATTGATTTTATATGCTGTTCTGTAATTATTTTTTCAAAATTTAAACCTCTTGTTATTTTAAGAAAATGCCTTGCCCTTTAATGATTTTTTGTATACTATTTCTATCTGAGTTAATTTGGTGGCTCTCACGTTAACTTATTTATTTGTCATTTTAGCACATAAAATAAGAAAAATGATATAAAAATATAATATTTTATATTATCGTGAGGTTTTAATTAGGTTTAAACAAATGGGCTTCTCAAATTTCTAGCTTGTATTGGTCAAGAGATCAAACTTTTGAATTTTTCTGAAAATTCTTTTGTTTATATTTTTAATTCATCCACAGATTGAGGAAGGCTTTTCCATGACAGTGAAGGAGCTGGTGAGGAAATTAAGTTCAGCTTTCAGACAGTTCAACTGAATCTGAAAGCAGCTTCTTCTGCGCTTTTATGCTCTTTTCTCAACCTTAGTTTTAAAATTTTTTTTGGTCTTTTTAATCATTAGTCTTCATAGTAGAAACTTGGGGCTAATGGTTGATTAGACTTGCTTTTAGTCTTTCTTAGGAGTAAAAATATGCGTCGAGTCCTGACGTAGCACGCGGACTCCAACTCGCCCGACGGATGTCAGAGATTTTTTCCGCTTTTAGCTTAACGCAGAATGGACTGACGGCGACGCCACCGCTTTATCCCGCCCGACCCCGCCCGCCTTGTTCAAAGAGCGGAGAAAAGCATCGTTGAACGCGGAGAATTTAAAAGAAATATATATTTAGATTTAGGGTTTAGGGTGTATTTTTTCTTGCAAACCGAGCTGAGAGAGAAAGAGAAAATCTTCTTTTTTCTGAAAGAACCATGAAGATGGAGAATGAATTTGAAAGTTATGACCTGAGAAAATAGATGATATATTAAATAAAAATTCATCTAATTTTTCTCAACCTCATAATTATAATTTTTTACTTTGTCAGTGTTATTGCTTGAAATTCTTTTATTTAGTGTATATTTCCTACACTGTTTGGAGTTCTTTGCAAGAGGACTTTGTTTGTTTTGAGGATTTGCTTTGCATGGATATACTCTCTATAATCTCATGAGAGTACTGACCAATTTTATATTATTTTTCATGAGTTCCTGGCCTGTCTCGAGAGAATATGTTCATTACATTCCATTAGAAGCAACTTGGAGACTGTTTAGGTTAGTTTTTAGGAGAATTTTGCATCTATACTCTCTGTATTCTCACGAGAGTACAGTACAAAGTATTTTGGGCATTTTTTCAGTTTCTATGAGAATGTTTGGAGGAAATATCTTCATTACAAATCCATTAGAAATAATTTGGATTTTTTGCTTCTTTAGTGTTATTTTGTATATGTACTATACTCTGCACTCTCTATTCTCCCAGACTCAGACTCATGTACTCTCATGAGAGTACAAAGCATTTTGGTCTTTTTTTTCTATTTCTTTGACCTATTTGGAGGAAATATGTACATTACAATTCATTAGGAATAATTTGGAGGCTGTTTGATTGATTTTTTAGTATTATTTTGCATCTGTACTCTCTGTACTCTCTTGAGAGTACAAATGATTTTGTGGATATTTTTTTCTAGTTTCTTTGGCTTGGTTGCTCAGATTATGTTCATTACATTCCAATGGAAGCAATTTAGTGGCTGATTGGATGGTTTATGGGGGATTTTTATATTTGTACTCTTTATACTCTCATGAGAGTACAGAGCATTTTGGTCATTTTTTTTCTGTTTCTTTGACCTGTTTGGAGGAAATATGTTCATTACAATCCATCAGGAATAATTTGGAGGCTGTTTGGTTGGTTTTTTAGTGTTATATTGCATATGTACTCTATACTCTCTTGAGAGTACAAACGATGGAATTTTTTTCGCTTTTGTCCGTTGTTGATTATGTTCATTACATTCAGAAAGCAATTTGGTATGTTGGATAGTTTCTAGGAATTTTGCCAGTACTCTTAGTATTTAGCTCATTTCTTTCACTTTCTTTGGCCTGTTTGGAGGAATATATTTATTTGTGAAGCTATTTTACATGTCACATTTATGTGAAGCTGTCTGGGAAGGTGAATGCGGTCAATGAGCAGTGTGATGATGAAGTCGTGATGTCTAATGACCCAAATTTGGGAAGACTCGCACAATTGTGAATGAAATGTATGCAGATGCATCTGGACTACGCACATCAAACCGCTTCGGTTTGGAAGGACCATACTAGTTATTGGCCAAACTCCAAGAAATTGAAATCAAAAAATTTTTTATGTGCAAAAGTAGGTCGGAAGAAATCTGCCAGTCTAAATGGCTTAGCAAAATTCCAGAAAACTAATACAAGGACTGCTTAGCTAGCCATGATTAGATTCTCTATTGACTTGGAGGGAAACTAGATGGTTAAAAACTATATAGAAAGTCATAATCATTCAGTAAAGCTCTCATAATATCTTCTCGGATCACACAAATGCATTAGATGAAAAGGCTTTCAGTTGAAGACAATGATGAGGCCTAATTAGAAAGCGATGCATTCTATCTAAGTGAGGAAGTTGGTGGCATAGAGAATATTAGATTCACAAAAAAAGATGCTTGAAATTTTATTCAGAAAGAGAAAAGATCGAGGATTACGAATGGTGACAGTAATGCATTAATACAGTTGTTCAAGGAAAGGCAAGCAGTAGACGGGATGTTTGCATTGGATGTACAAGTTGATGAGTCAGATTGCTTAGTAAGTTTTTTTTGGAGCAATGGCATGTCTAGGATAGAATATGACTGTTTTGGTGATTTGATAATTTTTTATACAAGCTATCGACTCAATAAATCTAATCTTGTTTATGCCCCTCTTGGAGTGAATCATCACTAAAAATGTGTTATTTGGAGCCTTTTATCGGATGATGATTGAGTTATTCTCATGGCTATTCCGATATTTTTTCGAATGAGTGATAGACATCTAATAATATTCAGATCAAGATCAGCTATGGAGAGCTATCGAAATCAGATATCGATACTCATCATAGGTTGTAATGGCATATTTCAAGAAAGCTCCTTCCACCACCGCTTAATAGTAATAAGAGGGTATAAGGGCTATTTTATGCATGCATGAGAAAATGTGACTCAGAAGAAGAGTTTGAAGAAGCTTGGTCTGCCATGCTAGAAGAAGGCAATTTGCATGATCATGCTTGGAAGTCTGAGCTTTATAAAATTAGATCCAAGTGATCCACTATATTCAACAAAGACTCATTCTGCATGGGCATCTTGTCAACGCAATGTAGAGAGTCAATGAACAATGTATGTCACAGAATCTCTAAACTAACAAGTTTGCTCACATATTGTTTCTTGGGGTTGGAGAAGGTTATGGAGACATGGCGCCGGAATGAACATGACGAATACTTCAAGTGTAGCTACCATCGATTGTTCTGTTGAAGACCTCAATTCTAAAATAAGCTATTATATTTTATACAAGAAAGTTTTATACTATGTTTGAGGAAGAATTTTTGCATGGAGTTGAAGGCCTATCGAATCGTGGTCGATGATAACCCCATGGAGTATTTGGTGAGAAACTTTGAGAATAAAAATTCATCCAAAATATGGACTGTCCATTTCAATGGGACTACCCTAGATGTAACTTATACTTGAAAGAAATTTGAAATGGTCTACCAGAGGAAAGAGGGATATTTACATCAATAGTGCATATAAAAAAATTAAGAGATGTGAAGAAGATGGAAATCTAGCATTATTTTTGAAATCACATTAGATATGCATATCAAATAAGCATCATACGTGGTAATAATAGAGTCAGGACTATATACTTCAATCAAAAAAAACTATAAGATGATGTCGACTCTATAATAAGTGGAATTCTCCGCCGATGAGCAGCTAAGAAGAAGAAGTCAACCACAGCATACAAGGGAAAAAACATCTTAAAGGATCCAGTTAAGCAATGTCCAAAGGGTGTTTCCAATGCAAGGCTTAAGGGATATTGGGAGAGATCCAAGAAAGCCAAGAGTAATTCTCTATTTGCCTCTTAATTTTTAGTATTTAAAATATTGTTGCTAATCTTCAAACCATCCTATTTTTGTTGTTACAGAAACTAAAGTACAAACTGATAGTGTCGTAGAACGTATTTTGTCACCCATTGCAACACCTTTCTCTATGCCGAGTGTTTTCAAGTACAAGAATAGCACACATCGATATAAAAAAATCATTAACTGATACAATGTTCTACCTTAGGAATTCAACTCGAGCTCAACAATAAGTTAGTCGAGCTTATTAATTGATACGATGTTCTACCTCAGGAATTCTGTGATGAAGATGATATTAGTATTGATGATATTAGTTTAGTAATTATTTATAAATTTATCAATAATATTAATTTAATTCAGATGATACTTTAAGTTATTATATTATTTGAAACAATTCCTCATCTTAAAATATAAAATTTGCTCCACACTACCTTCAAAATTTAAATTTCTGAATAAGACGTTGGTAAGCTGCATCATCGACAATTTATTTGTCTATTTTATGCACATGTTTTAGTAGAAAGTAGGTTTTAAGAAGTATGATTTTGACTGGTAAAACTAATTTTATGCATTCACAAAATTCTACCACACTTTTAAAGATCATAATTTCCTTTATTAAAGAGTTAAGTTTAATAATCGTACCTACTTATATTATGTTCACATGCTAAGTAGTTCATATTGCTTCTCCTGCATACTTTCAAATTAAGGCTCAATGTGGTGGTATAACATAAATTTTAGATAAGATAAATTTTAACTTCTTTTCAATTGATCAATTTAAAATATGATATAATTTGAATATCAAAATTAAGCTTATTTTCTCCAAACAAGTAAAGAAATCATCATAGAATCGTAAATAATATTATATCAACTACCCATGAGTAGAGAAGAGTACATAGAGAGTCTAGAGAGTATAGAGAGTACAGAGAGTATAGAGAGTACAGAGGGTATAGAAAGTACAGATAGTATAGAGAGTACAAAGAGTACAGAGAGTATAGAGAGGGTTCACATGCAAAACTACTCAGAAAACTCATAAAAAAGCAACCCAAGAGCGTCCAACTTACTTTAAGATTATAGTGAACAATTTCTCTCCTTCTGCAAAGCAAAAGTGGAAATGGGAAAAATAAACAAATAATTTGTACTATGAGGAGAATACAAAGAGTTAAGCTACAGAACACCTCAAATATTCTTATAGTCAGCCTTCAAACTACCTGCAATGGAATATAGAGTATAAAGGGTATAAAAAAATATAGAGTCAGATGAAAGAGAGTACAAAGAGAGTACTGAGAGTATGAGAGAGAGGATTCACATGCAAAATTACTCAAAAAAGTAACCTGGGAGCATCCAACTTGCTTTAAAGTTATAGTGAACAATTCCTCTTTCTAAAAGCAAAAGTGAAATGAGAAAATAAGCAAATAATTTGTACTATGAGAAGAATACAAAGAGTTAAGCTACAAAACACCTCAAATATTCTTATAGTCAGCCTTCAAACTACCTGCAATGGAATAGAGAATATAAAGAATATAAGAAGTACAAAGAGAAAGTACAGAGAGTACAGAGAGTATAGAGAGTACAGAGGGTACATAGAGTACAGAGAGTATAGAGAGTATAGAGAGTATAGAGAGTATAGAGAGGGTTCACATGCAAAACTGCTCAGAAAACTCATAAGAAGCAACAGAGCATCCAAAATTGCCAAGGAAACTTTGAAGAAAAATAGATGAAATACTATGTATACTCCTAGGAGAGTATAGAGAGTAGATGAAACACATCCTAGTAAAGCATTCCAGCATCAACCAAATTATTGTAGGTGTTCTCTGCTAATAATAAAAGATCCAAACTGCCTAAGGATATTGAAAAAAAATAAAAGAAATACCATATACAATTATTTTCTACTTATCAAACTTTAAATGAACAATTCTTAGCTTGGCTTTTTCAATCCCAAATAAAAGATAGCATAGAACTAAAACTAAAGCAATTCATCTTCTTACCAATCTTGGTGGTCACCTGTGGGGATTTCTAATTACGCCTCCATGTTTTACAGACAAACATCCCAAACAGTTATCTTAAGCCCCACTCACCATTTCGATTGGCCATTTTGTGGGATCACTCACAAAAGATTGGCCAGCATCTTTAACAAGTAATTTGATATGAAAAATAAGAAGTATAGTCAATAAGGGGGTCCAAAAAAAAACAATTTATGGAAATTAAATTAGAAACAACTGTTACAATCTCAGGAAGAATGGCCTTATGGGTTGGTTTTAGTAATGAGTCATAAAAATACTAAGCCCCTAGCTTAATATGCCCAACCAAGAGTGTCGTCGATTATATATAATTGAAGTAAGAGAATCAACTTGACTTCATCAAAGTGACATGTAGGATGAACATTTTGCTTTCCTTGTGTAGGTCATATTTTGCATAGCTCTGTAAGAAAAGAAGAGAACGTTTATAAATTATAGTTTTCATCTATACAAACAAGGATTGAATCGTAATATACTGCATATCTGTGAGGTAACTTACCCAGTGCAAGCATGAGATGTACAAATAGGGGACATACCCGATGATAACTCTCCAAGAAGAAGGCAAGGCATCGATGTGCATCGAGATACTCATCATCGAACTCATCGACCGCCTCATAATAATGATATTCCCACCAAATATATCACCCCTGCAAGTGAGAAATATTTTAAAGCGAGCTTAATTAAACGAATAGGTTATTTTATGTATGAAGGAGTTGATTGAAGATTGACTTACTTGTCCTGAATCGGAGAAACGTGTCAATAAGATGGAGAAGCTTAAAGTGTAATCGATGTGAAGTCAACAAAATGATGTGCCTCTGTTGGCTGCAATGAATTACTAACGCTGAAAGTTAGTGATAAAGAGCTAGATTCACTATGAATTAAGGATCGATCTACTTAGATGATGCATACCTCCGACTGATGCTCCTCCACCACAATGATAGCAGTCTATAGGTCATCGACCTTTATTGGCTCATCTTTGCGAACCTATAAAAAAATTTAATAAAATCTATTTCTATTATCTCAAATTTAAGGAAAGTAACTTAATACATCTGCTGTTGGCTTCTTATCTTAAGTGGAGACCACCACATCACTTATTCTTGCTCGTGACTTCATGTAAGTGTGTGCAAAGGGGAAACAAATAGCTTTCCTCTTTCTTATCTACCGAGCCTTCACACCATCAATCTCGATTAAAGGCTTGGGCATGTTCATGTGCGTGGAGGCCTCCATAATAGCTTCATGGTGGACTCAGGGCTTCCCCAAGTGGAGGCTACCTGGGGCTTCCCAGTGAAAGTATCCACAGGAGCTACATTCCCAAGTGGAAGTATCCAGTGGGGTACCTCCAGAAGACTCCCTGCAGCCTCCATGGAAGCTAGTAGCCTCCATGTGTGCCTGCGCCTCCTCAAGAGTTCCCCATGGTGACCTCCACAGAGCTTCAGAGGGATAGACCTCACGCTGAAGAACCTCCCTCGAGAGAACCCAAATCAATCCCATCCATTCTCTCTCCTGCCATTGTTGAAAAGAAGATATTATATCTTTCAAGTCCAAAACTGCAAGTATCCTCTCCACCACAAAGCCTCTGTGGGGGTAGGCAGTGCTAGCAAGATGGGGGAGAATATCGAGGAGAGACATGGAGATCTGGAGGCAACTCTGGACTTAGAATGGGATTGCTATCTGCAACATGTATTGCATGTTGGGGGAAAATGATTTAAGGAGCCGGTCTCCTCTCGATATGTCCTCAATGAAAGCAGTGTTAAATTGATAAGAAAATGTGATGACTACAGCATAAATAAATATATTCTGATATGAACTAATTGATATTATATGTACATAGTGTCCTCCTAAACCAATGAAGGCTTCATCTAGAAACTTTATTTTCAGCCATCGCAGCATACGTGGCTTTGCAAATGAGATGGCAGCCTCATGATGCTTATGTGCTCAGCGGCCCAGATCTATAATTAATATTTATATAAGTTAACTTCAATGCATCAAATAATACATAACCAAAGATATAGAATATACATAAGAAGAGTGACAAAGCTACTCATGTACCCAGGTGTCTTCTAGGTATGAATCTTTGATGTAATACAATTAAATTATGAAACTAGGAAAGCCCAAATGGCCTCTGCTCAGTTGTATTTAGTAAATTTATATATTTCATCGGTGTAGGAAATCAATTCAGATGCCACCCTATAGTTGTGATACACAAAAAAAAAATTTGATGTAGAAAATGTAAACCGCATAAATCCTTTACTGTGTAACGAAGCTATCTGCATGCTCAAGCATAGTCTTATAGTCCATGAATCGGAGGTGGGGATTTTTCCATAAGACCTTCTCCTCTATTGGCATCCCTACAATTCGAACTTCATCGTGTGAAAATAATGCACGCCAGAAAGAAAACTTGCTTCTATCTCCAACAAGACAGATTGAGGTAATGGCTATGAGTCTTGAATTCCATGGAGTCTAATGAATTGATGGATGAACCTCTTTAAAATGTCAATGACTTCATCAAGAATTATGCAATATTATCCAACAGTTCTAACTGGTGACATCTCAAGTTATCTTTTCCTGACATGGTAAACTTCAAAATAAAAAAAGTCAAGAGAGAGTACGATGCAAATCACCCATAAAAAAAATAACCAATCGCCTCCAAATTATTCCCAATTAATTTATAATACATATTTCCTCCAAGGCCAAAAACTGAAAAATGTTTATCGTCTGTATTCTCAAGAGAAGCAGAGAGTATGATGCAAATAACACTAAAAATCAACCAAATAGAGAGTATAGATGCAAAATAATACTTAAACTAACCAAACAAAATTCCAAATTGTTTCTCGATGATGAATGAACATATTTCCTCCAAAGACCAAAAATTAAAAAATATGACCAAATGCTGTTCTCATGAGAGTGAGAGTACTGATGCAAAAAATTCTAAACTATCAGAGAGTACAAATACAAAATAACACTAAAAAATCAACCAAACAGCCTCCAAATTATTTCTAATGGATTATAATGAACATATTTTCTCTGAACAGGCCAAAGAAACTAGATAAAAATGACCAAAATGCTATGTATTCTCTTGAGAGTACAGAGAGTATAGATGCAGAAATCCCCCAGAAACCATCCAAACATCCCTCCAAATTGCTTCCAATGGAATGTAATGAACATATTTTCTCCAAACAGGCCAAAGAAATTAGAAAAAATAGCCAAAATCGTATGTACTCTCAAGAGGGTATATAGAGTACAAATATAAAATAACACTAAAAAACCAACCAATCAGTCCCCAAATTATTCCTAATGGATTGTAATGAATATATTTCCAAACAGCCAAAAATAAGAAAAAATCAAAATGCTCGTACTCATAAGAGTACAGAGAGTACGATGCAAAATCTAAACCATCCAAACAAATACCAAATTGCTTCAGGAATGTAAATGAACATAATATGAACAACCAGGCTAAAAAAACTGGAAAAAATGTTCATAAATCATCTCATTCTCAAGAGAGTATGAGTCAGATACAAATCTCCAAAACCATCCAAACATCCCTCCAAATTGCTTCCAATGTAATGTAACAACATATTTTCTCCAAACAAAGTCAAAGAAACTAGAAAAAATGATAAATTATCTTTCTCAAAAGAGTGAGATATGCAAAATAACACTAAAAAACCAAACAAACCTCCAAATTATTCCTAATATTGTAATGAACATTTTCCTCAAAAGCAAAGAAATTGGAAAAAATGACCAAAATGCTATGTACTCTTGAGTAGAGAGATGAATAAATCTCAAAACTATCCAAATATCTCTCCAAATTGCTTCCAATGGAATGTAATGAACATAATCTAAACCAAAGAACTGGAAAAATAGCATAAATTACTAATGGAATGTAATGAACAAATTCTCCATCGTAAAATAAACTATAAGAAAATTATATCAAGAGTAGAGATAATATAAAAATCCTCTAAACCATCCAAACATACCAAATTACTTCCATGGAATGTAATGAACATAACTGAACAACTGTGCCAAAGAAATTGGAAAAAATGACAAATCACTCTCAAGAGAGTGATGCAATATAAAAAAACTAACCAAACAACCCAAATTATTCTAATGGATTGTAATGAACATATTTCCTCAAACATGCCAAAGAAATGGGAAAAAATGATCAAATGCTCGTACTCAAGAGTACATGAGAGTAGATGCAAAAAAATCTCCAAAACCATCCAAACATCCTCCAAATTACTTCCAATGGAATGTAATGAACATAATCTCAATAAATGCCAAAAGAACTAAAAAAAAATACAAATTGCTTTTAATGGAATGTAATGATCATATTCTCTCCATCGTGCAAAATAAATAAAATATTGAGAAATCATCTCAGACTCATGAGAGTACAGAGAGATTGCAAAATTTAAAATCATCCATACAATAAATTGCTTCCAATCTGAATGTAATGAACATAATATAACAAAGGCCAAAAAAATTGGAAAAAATAGAAAATCATATACTCTCAAGAGAGTGAGAGTATAAAATAATACTAAAACCAACAACCTTCAAATTGTTCCTAATGGATTGTAATGAACATATTTCTAACGCGCCAAAAAACTAAAAAAAAATGACCAAAATGCTCAGACTCTCAGAGTACTGAGAGAATATAGAAATCAAATCATCCAAACATCCCTCCAAATTACTAATGGAATATAATGAACATAATCTCAAAACAGCCAACGAAAAAAATAGCCATAAATTACTTCAATGGAAATGACCATATTCTCTCCATCCAAGCAAAATAAACTATAAAAATATTGAGAAATCATATGTACTCTCATGAGAGTACAGAGTATGTGATACAAAAAATCTCCTAAACCATCCAAACCACCAAATTGCTTCCAATAAATGTAATGAACATAATCAATAAGGCCAAGAAAAAAAAAAAATGGCCAAAATTATCTGTACTCAAGAGAGTATAGATGCAAAAATAACACTAAAAAACCAACCAAATACCTCCAAATTATTCTAATGGATTGTAATGAACATATTTCCTCAATATGCCAAAGAAATTGGAAAAATGACCAAAATGCTCAGACTCTTGAGAGTACATGATGATGCAAAATCCTAAACTATCCAAACATCCTCCAAATTTACTTCCAATGAATGTAATGAACATAATCTCAACAAAGCCAAAAGAAACTAGAAAAATAAATACAAAATTTCTTCTAATGTAATGACCATATTCTCTATCTGCAAAATAAACTGTAAAAATATTGAGAAAATTATATGTCCTCATGAGAGTAGAGTACATATGCAAAAATCTCTAAATCATCCAAACATCCACCAAATTGCTTCCATTGAATGTAATGAACATAATCTGAACAATTAGGCCAAAGAAACTGGAAAAAATTAGCCAAAATCGTTTGTATTCTCAAGAAAGTACAGAGAGTACAGATACAAAATAATACTAAAAAACCAACCAATCACCTCCAAATTGTTCTAATGATTATAATGAACATATTTCTCCAAACAGCCAAAGAAACTAGAAAAATGACCAAAATATTATGTACTCTCATGAGAGTACAAATGTAAAAACCCCTAAAAAATCAAGCAATGAGCCTTCAATGCCTTCATAAGCCATGTAAGCATTTTGTATCCAAACAGAGGCGTAAGTATTTTAAAAAATACAAAATGGGTCAGACTCTTCTAAGAGTACAAAGACTATACATGCAAAATCAAGCAAACAACCAAAAATCAACCTACAAATAAATTTTAATGTCATCGACTGAACATACTAATCAGGCCACATAATTCATCTTGAAACATGACCAAACATCCTACAATGTGATATACTAAATATTTCACAAGACTAATCAGTTCAAAAATTTGAAAATAACGGCGTATACCATCTTAACAAAGACAGAGTACACATTCAAAATATCTTCAAAACTACTAAAAATACATCCCATTCATTTAAAGAACTCAAATGTTCTAAAATATCACATACCATGGTGAGAAGAACAGAGAAAATCCTAAATTCATTAAAGTTTGGAACACAGTGTAAATATCTCATGTACCTATAATACCTCAATGAAGTTATTCACAAGATTTGTTAAATCACCGATGATGGCTTCACGATCGAGAGCGAGAGAGCCGAAGCTGAGAAAGCCCTAAATTGTCATGCATGAGGAATGTCAACGACGCTCATTTTTTTTTCTTCTCCGCATTTGAACAAGGGCTCGCCGCTAAGATAAGTTTCATGTTGTCCGCCCAGCATAACGTGAAGTGCTAAAATGGGAAATCACCGGACACGCGTCAAGAGATTGGAGTCCACATAAAGCTACGGACTGGACGTAATATTTTCTCCTTTCTGGGTTTGTTGTTTCAAAATGAGGCCATCAACACTCTCCTTCCATAGTCACCTAGAGTTATACATTTCAATATGTATTATTGTATAGTATTATGTATTACAATAATCCACAAGAATATACATTAATACATGTGAAATTCATGTAGCTCTACAAATGGGTTTCTCCTTGAGAAGAATGCTACCGTTTGCTTTGGTTTTAAATGTTCTCTTCATCAGACTTCTTTTTAACCTCTGAACTCCATCTTTGTTCTTTTTTGCATGGTTAACCTTTATGACCATGTTGTGAGGACAAAAAATCTTGTCATTTTAAGCATTTGTTGGGTCCTAAATGTTAAAAATGGGAAAGTTGACATCACCAAGATGTATAAAAAATGTGCAAAGCTACGTATTGATGTGGTGATGTGTATTCTATGTATTATTACATATAAAATATTCAAAATATTTTTAATATATTAATACATAATATATAATTTGGTTCATCTCCCTATAAATATCAGCATTATACACTTCCATTTTAGAACAATTTTTGTTTCATTCTTCTCTATTGCCAATTGTACTATTATTTTTGTAAAACTTGAAGTCATGGAAGGGATAGATGAACATGGTGGCTTTCATTAATTTTAGAGCATGGAGACATCAATATTAGTTTTAATTGTTGCTCCCATTTGTTAGGTGAGATGAATGGGTTCCTTTGTAAACAAGTTTTTTTTTTTTTTGCCACTTGTGTAAAAAAATGTCAGGATCACCCTTTAAAATTGTTGTTGGTTTACAATAGCTATCAAATAATTAATGGTGTCATATTTGGTGTAAATTTTTCAATTTTTCAGTATCTATTTGTAAATAATTTTGTGCCTGATCCTCAAGGTTATTTATTCAAGCCTCTGGTAAACTCAAGGGTACTAAAATTAAATATATAATAAATATTATTTACAAATATAAATAACCTTCAAGGGCATGAAACACATGGAGGTAAATAGTCAAATTTAGTATTTGATTTTTTGACTATTTATTAGTATAATGCAGCTTTATTTTATTAAGAAGTCCAAGAAAAAAAGGAAAATTTACATACATACCACACAATGCTTATATATTTACATATCTAATACATAAACTTTAATATTCAAATAAATAACATTTAATTCTTTAATCACATCAAAATATTACTATTACTAACTTTTTCAAAGTTAAATACAATCATACATAAAAATGTTTTATATATATATATATATATATATATATATATATATATATATATATATATATGTAAATATCAAATTAGTGTTAGATATGTATATGCATAGAATTGCTTATGTATGCAAATTAAATATTTTAATAAAAAAAAAAATATGCAAAATATGATCATCATACATCATTAGGGGAACAATCCCATAAAATAAATATCAAATAACTCCAAAAAAATTAATTGAATATGCATTGTCAATCATATCATGTCAAATTGATAATACTATAATCATCTTAATAGGATGTTGAACATAATCAAGTCTTTAGATGTTGATAAAATATAATTGAGGAGAAGAAATTTTTAAAATCTCTTTCTAGCATGGTGATTTGTCAATTGTTTGTCAAAATAAGTTATATTCATATTCTTTATATAGTGGTAATGATATCCTTAGAATAATAATAATAATAATAATAATAATAATAATAATAATAATTTTATTTATTCATATTAAATTGAATTGATTACACTTTGTCATGATTAGATAAAACTACTCTTGATATGGCCTAATCATTTGGATTTAATCTTAATATATGTGTTCATCCATTGATGGTATAATGGCAATGAAATTAACTATTTAAACATGTTATGTTATGGGAGATGATCCCACAAGTGCATAGATGATAGATTAAAGCTAATGGTCAAATTAAAGATTTTAAAAACATATATATCAAAATAAATAACTATATATATATATATATATATATATATATATATATATATATATATATATAATAATTATTTATAGAGCATTTAATGTTTATAAAGCATTTAATCAAATAATAATTTTATAACAAACTACTCACTAAGAATTGACTTTTTCTCCATTAAGAAAAGCTACAACAAGAGGAATAATAAAGTAAAGAAAAGATAAATCATAAATTAATAAAATTCAAAAATCATCATAAATAAAAAATATTTTTTTCTAATTAAAGTTTTAAAAATATTTTATTAATCAAGTTCTTAATTTTAAAAACTTATGCAAAAAAATTAAAAAAAATATATTTTTTTATTAATGCAAAAATCTATCATATCAATTTCTATCATATAATATATCATTCACATTTCATGCTTATTATGTTTTATCAACTCCTTTCTCCTCTTCTTCAATTATAAGTAAAAATATTTTTCAAAATTTATATAATATGATAGTGAAATTATTTCTATTCAGCCAAATTATATGAATACTTTTTAAATTTGTTTTAAATTTTTAAAAATATTTACAGCTCAGATAATAGAATACACAATTGGCAACCAACGAGCAAATCGTGAAGTACATTGGGAATTCTAAAAGATATTGTTTTATAACCTGAGAATAATGATTAATAATTCTATCAGATTTATACTTTATTTATTTAAATCTATTTTTAGCTATAGGATAGGATACTATCCAGAGATCCTCCAACTCTTTTTAACATTAATTAAATCTAAAATGGTTTTAAAAAATAAATAAATAATAAAGCATTTTACAGTGCATGGTTGGGGCAAAGCTGTGCTCTTTATATATTCTCCTCCAATGGCTGTGATATCCTCATCTCATTCTGTACGCTCAAAGCTTTTTTAATGAGCTGCTGACCTGTGCTGTTTAAAGATAATGACAAAAATACCTTATTTGTGGTACAAATTTATGAATTTTTTTTCTTCTAAAATTTGCAATCTCAATGATAATAAATTTCTCTATCAATAGCTCTTTAAAAAATATCAATAATTGATTGTAATATAACAAAATTAAAATTCAAATTTTAATAATACTCAGAATATAAATATATATAATTATTTATTCTTTCATCTATTTTTTTAAATTCTCACATATATATATATATATATATATAATTTTAATTTATATTTTCAGTTTTATATAATTCTTAATGTTTGATCATGGCATCTTTAAAAAATGATTTCAATAGGTAAAAAATTATTTAGGTGTTAGTTTTATAAATATATGAATTTGAATGCTATATATGTAATTATCCAAATTAATTGATGATCACTTCTAAAAAAATGACAAGTTTTTAATTTAAATATATTTTAAAATAGAATAATTCAATTTGAAATGAATAGAATATAAATATAATAGCAAGAACTGGCTATTGAAAGTTTTGTTTGGACCACTTAAAGGGAAGATAGAGAACTGCATATAAATAAAATAAAAATTTTGATTAAATCAAAGCATTATTATCTATTATTATATACATTTTCTCTTCCATTCCCTTTGAAAAATATTTTCACTGTGGATTAATGAGTCCAATTTTATTTTCCAAAAGTATTTAAAATTTATCCATTGAGTTATATTAAAGTGAGTTTTAATTAAATTTATTTAATTTATGTATTTAACATAAAAATAATGTAAATGATTTATCATATCATTTAGATGATTATTTGCAAATATTTAGATGAATTCAAGGATTATTTTTTTCAAAAAATTATATATATATATATATATATATATATATATAGAAAGAGACTTCAAAATTTCAATGGTTATCTAATTGAGATCTAATCCAAGAATATTTTGAATTAAAAACTAACCAGCATTAAGCTATATGGATTGTATTTTTCCTAAATGATGTCATTGATATATCATATTGATATGACATTCAAAATTCCCTATTCAAAGCATGAATCTTAAGGGCAAAAGAAGTCGATCCCAAATCAATCAAGATCAAGACCTAAACATCGTCGAAACTTTGGAACATAAATTAAACCTCGAATGATCATCAAATATAGTATTTATAGTCAAATCGAGCCTCGACGAGAATCTAACAAGCCTAAGATCTCACACCGACCTCATTTGAGCATCCAAATGTTCAAATACATCAAATGATCAAAAGGAATCGCCCGTAACCGTCCGATGGGGAGTGGTTTGATTTTCCATGTATTTACAAGACCGCCACTTCCAATCTATAAATACCCTCATTCTCCATATGAGGGACACTTTTGGAGGCCAAGTGAAGAAGGAGAGGAGCCCAAGCAAGAAGGAGGAGAGAGCTCAAGATCAAGATCCCCAGCAAGACACCACACCTCGAGCCCAACCACCACCGTCGGCCGCACACTGCCATTGTCAATCACCTAATCCACATCACCAAGTTGCATTTCTCGCCAAATTGTTCTCGCTTTCCACGGTTCCTAATCCACCCATCACCGCCGCCAAGAACTATTACAACATGACCGTTGTTACATGTTCCTTTCGTATACCATCTTGTAATCCGTATCGGAAGATTCAGATTTAGGCATATACATAGTGGACATTTTTGGCCGGGCGCCTGGTTTTTCCCTCTTTTGAGGTTTTCCACGTTAAAATTCGGAGTTCTCGCCACTCTTTAAATACCTGTGTGTGCGACTAAATCAACAAAGCTAAGTAAACTTTCACTCTACCAATCGGTCTTCTAAGACGCAATGCTTGCCGTCAGGGAAGAACTCCTTCAATCACAATTCAAACACCTCATATGACCAAAGCAACACTTGAACAACGAGCCTCCCGCAACTCCCATCACTCAAACCAATCTTGAACCAAGGACGCCAACTTCTCCCCACTTCCCCAATGGGCATGACCACAGAAGGAAGAAATCTCTTTAGAAGATCGTAAATGGAAGAGTCTCAAAATGAAATGATCCGACTTTTAGGAAGACAACAACTCCACTACCTGAAAACACACATCTCCCAAGATCGATTATTACCTATGGGAGGTCAAAATGTTTTCTTGACGTCAAGTTCCTCTCCAAACCGTGATGTCAACTTCGACACCGCTAGTTCACCCATCCATCACGTACCAACCACCGCCAATCATTACGGTAGCTTGACACATTCTCGTGACCCACTTGCCATGTTATACATGTAATTACAAATTTGGTAAGAAGAATTTCATCAAGATAGAAATCATCTTCTCACCGCGCTATGAGGAATCTCACCTTTAGTGAAGCTATTCTTCAACATCCATCCTGGGTTTTTCAACATTGATTTATGATGGATTACTAACCCACATGAACACATCGACCATTACAGGACTATCATGCATATCCAACGAAGCTCGACACGCTTTGTCGTTCCCTATTACCTCAAGGGACAAGCTTGGTTCTACTACTCTTCCAAGGGAATCCATCCATACCTTTGAACTCGCCAAGATCTTTTGTAGCTTCATTGCAAATCAAGGATCATTAAAGATTCCTCTCTCTCCAAGATTCAAAATGAGGGTGAATCCCTTAAGGAATACTTCCAGGTTCTCCTTAGAAGCTCGCCAAATACCCGAGTGTAGACCCGAACTATTAAGAGGAGTTTTCCTTGAGGACTCCGAGGCCTTTTACTGCCACTAAGAGACACGGTCCGCTCATATGCCGACTTGGTTCATCGTGTGGAAGCACAAATCTGCCGATGAGGCTATTAACGCCATCGCAAACAATTTGAGCAATCCACGTGAAAACGTAAAAGCACCCCTGTGAAATGCCCAACACTCCTATCAAAAGAAGCAACAAGTGCCGTGATCTCCTCCACCCCATATCAACGCGAGTGAACCACGACCTGAAAAGGAATACACGCCGCTGAACACATCTCGTGTTAACCTCCTAATGGCCATTCGAGATGAAGAAAATATCAAGTGGCCGCATCCACTGAAACCAAATTCGAAAATCAGAGCAATATCACTTCCATCAAGTCGGACATACAAGGCATGCAAACAACTCAAAGAAAAATTGAGAGGCTCATTCAAAGGATATCTACGCGATTTGT
The DNA here is from genome assembly GCA_021442155.1 of Cymbidium sinense. NCBI lineage: Eukaryota > Viridiplantae > Streptophyta > Magnoliopsida > Asparagales > Orchidaceae > Cymbidium > Cymbidium sinense. The sequence continues at coordinate 121,943,801 of CM038224.1, read as the reverse complement.
GAAGAATCAATCGACACAAACAAACATGCCAACTGGGGCAAGTGACATCACAAACAACAAAACAATCATCAAACAAATTGGAGAAATTGAAACAATTGCAGAGGACCAATACTATTTAATCAAGTTCTCATCTATCTCTCAAGAGCCAGTTAAAGAAGTCTCGCATCGATCATTCCATCACTTTTAATGACTCGACTTAGAAGGAGTACATGTTCCTCATCAAGATCCACTTATCATCGCGGATGGTGACCCATGCTATAATGTTAAAAGGATTTTGGTTGATAGTGGGAGTTCTCGATGTCCTATTTTACTCCACGTTTCTGAGCATGGGCCTCGTTAGGGAAAAGCTCCAACCTGCTGCAGGACCATTGTACGGGTTTGACAACCGCCCCGTACGAGTAGAAGGGACGATCACTCTTCCTGTTGTTCTAGGAGAATTCCCTCGGCAAGTGACTCATTCAATCCAATTTATGGTGGTCAAGTCAGACTTGGCCTATAACGCTATATTTGGAAGGCCCCTCCAATCAATCTTTGGTGCAATCACTTCAATATCTCATCTTAAGATGAAATTTCCAACCCTCTGGAGTTGGAGTAGTGGGAAATCAACAGTGGCACAATCATGTTACCTCGACAAGCTCAACCACGCCTTCCGTGACCTTTAGCATTGAAGATTTTAATTTTCGGATGAAGGAGCACCCCACAAAGTATCACAGAGAAGACTTACTCTCCATTACATTATCGGATGACCAACCACTACGGCAAGTGGATCCCACTTTCAAAGGAACAAAGAGAAAACTACGTAGATTTCGCTAGAAATCAAGACATCTTCGCTGGAGTCCAACGATATGCCGGGGTTGACCCCGCAGATCATGCACTCCCTCAAGATTAATCCAACATCCAAACCGATCATCCGTAAGAAGGAGTTTTGCACCCGATCGCTTCGCTATTGAGCATGAAGTTAACAAGCTCCTTGAAGGGATTCATACGAAGTATATTACCCTATATGGCTAGCAAATGTTGTCATGGTTAAGAAAACAAATGGAACATGGAGGATGTGTAATTACACTAACCTTAACAAGGCTTGCCAAAAGATAGCTTCCCTCGAATTGACCAATTGGTCGACGCCACGTCCGCCATCAAATGCTCGCTCGGACCGGTTATAAACCAAATAAGAATGGACCCTATGGATGAAGAAGCCACATTTTCAAACATATAAAGGTTTATACCTACCAAGTTATGCCATCGGGTTAAAAATGCGCTACCTATCAACGCCTTATGAATATGGTTTTCAAAGGCCCATTAAGACGATGGAAGTATACGCGACATGTTGGTAAAAGCCCGGAAGAATCACAACATATCTCGACTTAGAAACATTTCAATCTTCTTCGACGTTATAACATACGCTCAACCCCACCAAATGTGCCTTTGGGGTTACATCGGGAAAATTTCTTGGGTTTATGGTAACCCATCGTGGAATAGAAGCCAACCCTGAGAAAATTAAGCTCTCGAGATATGACCCTCCAAAGAATATCAAGGAAGTTCCTAAATGGATGGATCGCTTGCCTATCTCGCTTTAGCTCGCTCGGGACAAATACTTGCCATTCTTCAGAATATTAAAAGGAGCAAAAAATAATAATTTTCAATGGACCGATGAATGTCAATCTGCTTTTGAACAACTAAGAGAGTACTTAGCATCTCCCCCTCTACTGTCTAAGCCTATTCAAGGAGAAATATTATACTTATATCTTGCGCTCTCCCCACGCAATAAGCTCGCCTTTGATATGAAGTAAATGGGATACAACGACCAATTTACTACGCCAAGAAAATACTTTCGATATATAGAAAGTCGTTATCCACTGCAGCGATGGCATTATTTAGTTTTTCAAATAAAATTGCATCCATACTTTCAAGCTCATACTATCTGTTTACACTAATCTACCATTAAGAGCTATCCTATAAAACCGTAAGCATCCGGAAGATTAATTAAGTGGTTGGAATTGGGAGAATTTGACATTTTTTCTACCTCGACATAAAGTCTCAAATACCGCAGACTTCATAGTGGAATGCACCCAACTCCAAATGATGTCTATCACACGCCCTTTATTTCCTCAATGGACTCTCTATGTTGATGGAGCTCGAAATGGGAGTCGAGTTTTACTTATTTCCCCGTAATACCTTAGAGTATGGACTTCGCTTAAAATTTCAACTAACAATATGGTCAATATGAGGCCCTCATCGGTTGAGACTCTCCATCGACTGCGAAGCGCATGACTTAACGATCCATACTGACTCCTTGTCACTCAAGTCGAGGGTAACTACGATACCCATAACCCTCACAATACGCCGACTTGGTGAAGTCTCTCCTTGCCCATCTTAAGACATCAAATCACTCACATACCGTGGAGAAAAAATACTGTGACGCCGCTAAGCTTTTGCTTCGCTACGGAGATCTATTCAAGAGAAAGCATATTGAAGAAATATATTTCCCCAGTATTCAAGGACCGTGGGTAATACAAACGCATTGATGAGGTGAAAGAACCCTCATGGATGGACCCCATCATGTCTTTCGCAAGAAGGAAGCCTCCCAAGACCTACCGACGCCACTCGCCCTCAAGACAAGCCGCAAACTTTGTTATTATTGGAGGTGAACTATATAAATGAGCTTTCTGCCATACCTCAAGTGTCTTCCACCATCGTCGACTATGCGCTTAAGAGAGGTTCACTGGAATATGTGGAGAACACCTAGGAGGAAGGGCACTAGCCCTTAAAATTATAAGGCAAGGATTCTATTGGCCTACAGTGAAACAAGATGCCCTGGAGTTCACCAAAAAATGTGCTAGTTCTCAGTTGCATTCAAACCTTCCTCACACGCCGCACACAGAGCTCTCATCTCTTCAAAGCCCGTGGCCTTTTGCTCTGGGGAATTGATATAATGGGACCTTTTCCAATAGCATCGACAAAGAAAGTTCATCATTCTAGCCGACTACTTCACTAAATGGGTGGAAGCCAACCACTCGCCAAAATCACGAGGCAAACGCTAAACAATTTGTTTGGAAAAATATAGTATGTCGATTCGGTCTTCCTGAAGATCATCGACAACGGACTCAATTTATCGAAAAGTCTTTACGCCCTTTTGCAAAGATCTTCACATTCAACCGCCGCATACCGTGGCACATCCACAAACTAACAATCCGGACCAAGCTACCAATAGACTATACTCAAAGGATTAAAACACGCCTTGAGAAGGTCGGGGGCAATGGGTTGATGAGCTTTCCAATGTTCTCGCTTACCGCGACTACATCAGCACCAACCGGTGAGACGCCATATAACTTGTGTTTCGTAAAGCTATCATACCGGGATATCGGGGTTCCAAGTCCAAGAGTCCAATTTTTCGATCATGGTAGCAATGAAGAAAAACTTGACCTAGACCTACTCCCCGAAACTCGTGACATGGCCCTACTTCGGACTGCTTCCTATCACCAAAGGGTAGCTCGCCACTTCAACAGAAGAGTAAAACCTCATCCAATATCTATCGGTGACTTGGTTCTACGAAGTCTCGAAGTGGCAGGCAAAGGCCCTCAACGCAATAAACTCTCACCTCTCTGGGATGGTCCATATGTGGTTATAGCTACACCAAGCCGTGAACATTCAAGCTCAAGGATCTAGAAGGAAAAACTCGCAACTTGGAATGCTAAGAATCTCAAAATATTATCGGTAACTCTTATTGTATAATATTTGCAACTTTAGTTTATCGCCTATCACTTCATCCTCATATACCGACCCCACTTAATGGGATAGAGACTGTTGTTCTTGTTGTTGTTATTGTTGTTGTTGTTGCTTTTCATTTTCTCTTGAGCTCATATCCTGTCTTATGATTGTATCGTCGAACTTATCAAAGTAAGTGAATTTGTAGCTTTGTTCTAACGGATGTTTTCTCTTTTTTTCATTTTTCCCCACTTAGAAATATCGACTCACGTTATATCTCAATCGAACATGATCAATCCCAAGGGGACTTGATCGAACCTCTTCCATACGGGTTAATGTCATTGAGCAAAACTCGACAAACAACTTAGGAAAGGTTAAGAGGTCCTTGGTGGACTTCCGACCTCTTCCATACGGGTTAACATCGAGTAACACTCGATGAACAACCTTGATAGGTCAAAATCTCCAATGGATCCAATTCAATATTAGCACGGCGTCAAATGATATTCTGACCAATCACCCTAGAGGGGTAAGAACAAGACAAGGGTATAATAAAAATATACATAGATATCATCAACAGCATTAATACGATACTATAAGAGAGAATCAAGATCCTGATACACGCTAATAACATTACATAGAACAAACAACAAAGTAAAAGACACCTACAACTGACACTACATGATATCAACGTCCTCCTCACTACTAGGAGATCCTCCCTGGAGCCCACTCACAACTCCTTCATCTTCTCTGAAGGAATCTTGGATGCTTGGCTAGGAGATATATCCTCAATTCTAGCTCCGGTTTTGCGATGTACCACGACTCCTTTGAACCCTCGGATGAAGCCCTCCTCTAAACATTGGCTCCAAGTCCTTCACTTCAACATCAAGTATATGATTACGAGCTTCACGAACATAGTCTTGATTGTACCACGATAAGCGGGGTTCTTGAAGTCCTCCACCACCTTCAAGGAGATTTCATTTGCTTGCGACCTGCTCTTTCTCCAAAAGAGGCGATCTTGTAATGCTTTCTTCTCCACGCAAGTACCTTGAGCCTCTTCTCCATCTGGCGATCTGTCCTTGCCTCAATTAGCTCATCGCAGTGCGCTCCACCTCAGCGAAAGAGAAGTGACATGTTGCTTCGGTCCGGTCGGTGATCCTCCAAAGTCGCCACTTCTTTGGCCTTAGCATTCATCTTTTGCTCACACTCACCGGATACTTTACCTTCACAAATTCATTGTTCCATCATCTAAGGCAACACCCTGAGCCATCAATCTAACGATTGAGTTACCTAAAAAAAAAATAAAATGTTACATAAAATGAGGGAAAAGAAGAAAGGAAAAAGAAGTAAAATAATGTACCAATTCATCGCGTTGGCGTCAGGAGCATATGTGATTTAATACCTCTTCAGAATTTGCGGTAATGAACTCCCCATCGTGAGTTAAAACGGTTAAACCCCAACTGAGGCGAGCATCTTCTCCATGATATATGGCGTGGTCATTTCAAAGACAAGTCTTCTTTTGTAAGATGAATCATTGTTATCGCGATTCGTGGCGGGCTTCTCGAGAGAACCCTATGAGTATGAGGAATTACCTCATCACCTTTACTCAACCTCTTCAACGGAAGAGCGTGAGATCTTCCTGGCTGGATGGAAAGACCAACCTTGAACATCTTATCTTCAATTGTATATTTGCCAATGTGACGTAACTCATGTTGCAAGCTTCCTACGTCAGGAATATTAAGAGTTGCTAAGATATCATTCTCGATATCGGGATCTGGAAGATCATTCAATCTCCCCATCTCTCGGAAGTCCCCACTCATTCTTCACAAAAGAATCCATTGGACCAATTTCTAGATGGATCCGTGCGAGAAAATTCTATCCAATTCTTTATAGTCGATGAAACACGTCCCCGAGCATCACATGTGAATCTACATTGACAAGTATTCGATGTTCAAAGTAACACCACGCTCTCAAGAAGGTAGTCAAACCGATGACCATTAAAGCTCGAAGCGAGAATTGCGACAAAGCTACACAATTTTGAAGATCTCAATCAGCTCAGGAGCCAAAGGGAATCGCAGTCCAGCACGAAGAGTCATCTCGGAAATAGTAAAGTACCGTGAGGTGAACTCGATCGGACTTTTTGGCAACAATAGCCACCAGCTCATTTGGGAAGAAAAATTTTCTACGGAACACCATTAAGCTATCTGATGTGACAGTGGATGATGGATCCATACCGTGAGTTTTCTTCGCCATCACCAAGAATACATAATAAATAAAGAGGGAGAAATAATAATAATAATAATAATTAAATAAATCAAGAATTTTGTGACTCACTCACCTCAATATCGGTAGCATCTTCTTATTTTGACCCTCTCGCAGTTTGGGATAAAATTCTTCTCCTCCAGAAGAAACACATACATATGAAGGGGAGGGGAAAGAGAAGAAGAAGGGATATATATAGAGAGAGGAAGAGAGAAGCTATCCCCCTCTAATAAGGCTATGAAATTACCAGTCAAACTTTCTGAGTCGTGCCGACGATGGCTCCTAACAGGTGCTCCCCCGCCATCTTGGCGGTTTTCAACTGCTGAACCGTCCATCCAAGTTGAAAGAAAGCTAATTTTCTACAAGAAAAAGTAGGAACCGCGAGCTTTGATCACCTCCGAATCGGGACGGTCCGACGAGGCCGGTTGATACCTCTTTCGAGGAAAAACCGGAACAACGGCGTCTGATGGACCTTGATAACCTCGGACGGTCACGAGGCAGTAACCGGAACCCGACGTGTCTGGTGGGCCTTGATCGCCTCTTCGGACGGTCAAACGGAAAGCAGAACCGACGTGTCTGCGGGCCTTGATCTCAAATAATCTAACTCAAGAAGAAGAAGAAGAAAAATGTACATTTCCCTCTTACCTAGGGGTTTTATAGACCCCATAGGGATAAAAGGTAAAACCCCAAAACCTTCAAAACCGCCAAAGCCGAGACTCGGTTGGGCCGTGGTGCCTGACCCGTATGCGCACATAGCAGCGCCAGCGCCCGCCTACTTGCCCGCTGGCCCCGCCGATCCGGACCGGCCACGCGTCGTCCTGGGCGGCATGGCCAGCCGCGCCCACGTGCAAGGCGTCATGGCGTAGCCAGCTGTATGCATAGCATGATGCCCGCTGGCCATGGGTGGCTTAAAGCGGGCCCACGCGTGGCCGCGTTATGCGTCCGTAGCCCTGACTGACCCGCCAGCGTATAACGCGTGGCCATGACATTCCGGCGACAGCGCTGATGACAGCGCCACGTTGACTCCGCGACCCGTTCGCGGTATACCCTTCCGCGGCAGCCTTCGCAGCGCCCATAGCCAGGCGCTTCTGAGCGCCCATGCGGTATGGGTCCGAAGCCGAAAACGTAAGTGTCAGACAGTCCATAACCTCAAAATATCACTACGACCTTACATCTACTTCCATAATCGAATATTGTACTTTTATGAAGATTTATTCTCCCAAAATGTATGATTCATGGAATGAGTTTCATTAAAGAATTTGTTGTTTTCAAGTATTTGATGCATATATTTTTGAATGATCAAGATGATGTCATCCAAAAATAGGGGGGCAACTGATATGACATTCAAAATTCCCTAGTCAAAGCATGAATCTTAAGGGCAAAGGCAAGCTGATCCCAAGTCGAAATCAGTCAAGATCAAACACCTGAAACATCGTCGAAAACTTTGGAACATAAATTAAACCTCTGAATGATCATCAAATATAGAGTATTTATAGTCAAATCGAGCATCTCGACGAGCCGAATCTAACAACCCTAAGATCTCACAATTCCGACCTCATTTGAGCATCCAAATGTTCGAAATACATCAAATGATCAAAAGGAATCGTCCAGAACCGTCCGATGGGGAGGAGTGGTTTGGATTTTCATATATTTACAAGGCACCACTCTTCCAAATCTATAAATATCCTCTTCCATATGAGGAGACTTTTGGAGGCCAAGTGAAGAGGAGAGGGAGCGAAGGAGGAGAGAGCTCGAAGATCGAAGATCCCGGCGATCACCCGCGGCGGTCGTCACCACCGTCGGCCATCCGACCCTCACCATTGTCAATCACTGTCGTTCCTTGCATTTCGAAGTTGTTCCATATTTTGAAATTGTTCCTGCCTTTTCGAAGTTCACCATGATCCACCATCACCGCTAGCCAGTACAATGACGGCCGTTGTTACATGTTGTTCCTTTCTTGTATACCATCTTGTAATCCGTTATCGGAAGATTACACTTGAGGCATATATAGTGGAACATTTTTTCTTTGGGGGCAGGTGGTTTTCCTCTTTTCGAGGTTTTCCACGTTAAAATTTAGGAGTTCTCTCGTTCTTTAAATACTGTGTGTCTTTGGACTAATCCACAAAATTTAAGCGCATTAATTTCCTATCTATCTTGGTCTTCAAGACAACACATATATTTATATATTTAATATCTAAATTTTAATAATTAATATTATATCAAATATTTCACCATCATAATTTTGTTTAGAATATATATTTTTAATATTAAAATGATATATTTATAAATATTAAAATTTAACTATTAAATATATAAGTACATCAGAATTATATGATAATAAAAATGCATGCAGAGGCACATGGGCTTCAAAACATCTATTATTATGATATGTAAATTTGACATTATAATAACGTAAGCCAACGACTAAAAGAACCAAAGACGTGTGGGCCCATCCCCACGCGTTTGGTTTGAGCCGCGTCGAGTGAATGTTTCAAAGTGGGTGTGAAATTAACATCTGCAAGATTCTTTTTTCATTTTAGCCCAATTTAAGCAACTGCAATTTCGTCATTGCAGGCGTCATCTCCTATTTCCCGCGCTGTAGCGACTGTTGCCGGCGCATCGTCTCCTTTTGAGCGTTGAAGGAAGAAATTAATTTTTTTTTGTGTTTTGGAATTTCTTTAGATTGCTCAAAATATAAAATTTGACACAAATGCCCTGAGGTTCCCTTTAACAATAGAACTTCTTTTCTTTCTGCCAAATGGAGGTCGAAACCATTTTGTTGGGTTTATAATTTAGAGATGTTTTTTTTTTCTTTTTTTATCCTTCATTTAAAGAAGAAGAATTACTATTGAAAGAATTCTCAGGCATTTTAGAGTTTTCTGAAGCTTAAAAAAAAGTTATTACGCTACACTCTTAAAAAAAAAATTTTAAAAAAATTTAGAAACTATAATATTTGAACAACTTAGAAATGTTTCATATATTGTTCTTTATTTATCTTTGTTCTGAAGCTAAGTTACTTGATGAGTGATTACAAATGTGATTGAATATGAAATTATTCTATAAATAAGCAATTTGCATGCTTATCTTGAATCATTGTTATGTGATGTGACTGTAATTCGGTATACATTTTTTATTTATTGGTGGTACAAATTCAAAATGCAGATAGGTGACGGTTGATGTGAAATCATTTGTGATAAGGTAATGGTCAGTCTCAATCGCCTCCCAATATCATGCTTTAAATATAAGATTGTTGTTAATTGTGATGAGATTAATAGTGATTTGATCAAAAATAGATAGTTAATACTTATTAGGTATTTATTTATTTATTTAATAATGTCATGCTTGTGATGGAATTCATCACAAATATATTTGTAATCACTCACCAAAATTGCAAATTATTTTATGATCGTGTATTTTTATGGATGTTTTTGACAAGTATTATGATATATTATTGAAGTTTGTGACCTTAATTCTATTAGGTTTGGATAATGGGCAGGGGCGGAACTAGCTCATTATTTCAGGATGGGCAAAATTTTAAATATTTAAATAATATATATAAAAAAAATATTTCAAGAATTAAATATATTCTCTAGTGGAATTCAGTTAGAATGATACCACTATCCAATGCTAATTAATAGTGTTGATATCACTATCAAATATAAAATACATTTAAATTTAAATTACCACAATTAAATATTAGCTTTGAGGGTTGGTTTAAAATAATTTTTTTGTAATTTCATTTTTTTTTAGGAAAAAGCTATCATAATTTTATTCGATTATAGTGGTAATAAAGTGCATTAGCATTGGATGTACTGACTTGCATCAAACATTATCGGGAACCTTAGACATCGATCTTAATGATTATGATGGATGTTGATCATATTAAAGATAACAAATGACAATATTGGTACCATTAATGTTATTGACATATATCAATATTATTAGGAACCTTAAGTGTCACTCTTTTTTTTTAATCTTAGGTGTCACACTTGATGCCATCGATAGTATTATTTTATTGATTATTATTGAGAAGATATTATTGAAGGTAGTTTTCATCAATATTTTTCAACTTTATCAGTAATGACCAAGTTATTCTTATTGGTAATAATCCTCATCAACATCGATGGTGATGACATGAGTTAGTATTAGTGAATGTGATATGAGTCAGCCTTATTAGTAATGATATGCTTTCCTTTTATTAGCGATAATAAATGTTAGTTTTATTAACAATGTTAGACTTTTTGTTGGTGATAATGATGGCATCAATATAAGTAAATATTGGTAGTGATAATATGTATTAACTTTTATAGTGATAGTTGTATTGACCTTGTTGGCGATAGCAAACAGTAGCATTATTCATGATAGTGGGTCTGAGTGCTAGTAGTAATGATTTGCATTAACATTGGTGATTATGACATGAATGCATCAACCTTAATAGCGATAATATGCATCAACTTTATTGGCGATGATGAGAATTGATATTTATAATGATGATGCACTTTGATGTCATTGAAAATGATGGATGCCATCATTATTTACGAGGATGTGTGTTATGTTTGTGACAACAATATCTATTGATGTTGTTAGGAACAATGTGTATAAACTTTATTGATGATACCATGCATCATGTTTATTGACAATAATGTTCTTTAGCTTTATTAATATTTATGAATATCGATGTTAGTGGTGATGACATATGTGATATTATTGATGATGACATGCATATATTTTATTATTGATGATAGATATCACTATTGCTGGCAATATGTGGCTTTGTGATGATGGGTGATGATGAGTAGTAATATGTGAAATGATCGGATGATGAGTGTCACTGTTATTTGTGATGATGGATGTCAATGACATACATCATCATTTTTGTGATGGTGGCAATCAATGGTGGGCATTGATGATGATTGATAGGCTATGTGTTTATAGAAAGACCCTCGAATCTCTCCTAGAATTCTTTCCCTTCTCACTCTCCCTTAATGCGTATAAGTTTTACTTGTGGATTTTTAGATGAGGATATTTCATAATGAGATTTATATATGTAATGCATAATTCTCATTTATTTTTATATATAATATCTAAATCTTAATATTTACTTAATCAATATCTAAGTGTCACTATCATATTCAAAAATTTTCTTTCAAGTATCAGTCTTGACAATCCTTTGATATTTGCAAATTTAAGTCATGAATAATATTAGATAGAATAAATTTTTTGATGTGATAGCAAGTTATGAAAAATTATGTAATATGAAACTATTACATAAATTAGTAGAGCAAAGATTAATTAATATTATTTATTTAGGCAACAATTGATTTCAGACAAATAATCAAACAATGCATGACTACTCTTTTCTTCTATTCTTTGGAGAAGTGAGTATCAAAATATAGATTTAATATGATCGAAATTCAATCACAAAATCTTTACAATAAAATTTAAATCATTTATCAATTAAATTAATTCTCACCTACTCTTCTTTTGCCACAGCTAATTATAAATTTGGATGGATATCAACTCCAATTAGAGCACAATTCCTTAGATTTTGATTCTTAATAAGATGCCACTATTAGTCAGACGTATTAGCGTTGTTTTACTTGTCTTTTTAGTCTTTCGTTCTGATACAAATTTCAGAACATAAAACTCATAACAAACCCATAACGACCTCCTGCTGTGCTCAGTCCACCATGCTCCACCGGTCCTTTCTCGCACACACATGGCCGGTTTTCTCAACCACGCGCATCTCATCTCAGCCCTCCTTCCATAACCAACCTCTACGCGTCGTCCGATCGATTCCTGAGCCATCCGCACAGAACGTCTGGATGCTCTATAAATTCAGTCTTCCTTTATAGCTTTGTATTGTGATCACTATGCATGAAATGAAACATATGGATCACGCTTTCTATATTCATTCCTCTTACAATACTTTCCTTGTCTGTCTTCTTCCTCAGCTCACATGAGTATAGACTCTCCTCCAGGCACAGGAAGCTCATCGCTCAATCTCTCTCTCTGCCTTCTTGGTATCAGAGCAAGGTTTCTGCTGAAGCATGTCAGAATCCTCCTCTCGAACTATGGATACACAGCAAGCCAATCTCTCCACGCTAACTATACCTGCCACCTTAAAATTTCTCATGGGGAACATGAAATCAGTAGCCAATACCACCCTTACCGCGGACAACTACCCCATCTGGAGCTCACAAATCCAAAAGCTCTTGAGACCGTTTTGATAGCTTTCTCACGGCACCACTTGCCCAATACTATGTGACACCAGCGACAACCTCAACCCAACTCCAACTATCACACATGGCAGTGATTGACCAAAATTATCCATGACCCTCTACTCCACCATCTCACACACAATCCTTCCCACATGTACTCAACAGCATGACATTTGGAACACCTTAGCCAAAAGATTCATCGCTCGAGTTATCCAACTCAAGAGCGAACTATACCACATCTCTCTTAGTGACAAAACCATGACACAATACCTTGCCGACATCAAAAATCTAGTAGATCAAATTTCTGCAGCTGGCTCCCTCCTTGACCCCGAGGACATCATCTTGCATACTCTAAATGGTCTCCCGCCAACCTATCATGCCTTCAAAACAACCATCCGCACAAGAGCCGACCCCATCAACATCGACGACCTCTATTCCCTCATGCGTGAAATCAACATATCCAATGACCATGCGAAAGAACTCACTCCTCCATCACGGCTCTCCAAATCTCGCTGACCGGAAGATTCCACAATCGCGAGGAAGACCCTATCATAATGCTAGACCACCAAGCTACCACCGCGTGCTACTAAACCAGGCCATCAACGAAGATGTCATCCGCCAATATGCAGCAAACCCGGTCACTTGGCCCGCTCCTGCTGGTATCGAAAGGACACCAACTCCTACCCCACGAAAGACACTCAAGCACTCACAGCCGAAATCACCAACCACCCCACGGAATGGATTCGACTCGATTGCTCACCTCACCAATAACCTAGAGACACTTCAAGATCCTATCTGACGGACGACAACTTGCTGTACTGCAGTCCACAACATCCCCATTCATCACCACGGCCAAGGCATCCTTCCAACTCCAAATCGTAAGCTCTTTCTCAAACACCTCTTTCATGCACCTAAATTATCTCATAACCTCCTCTCTGTCTCTAACCTTGCCTCCAACAATAACTGCTCGATCACATTCGGCCTATGGATTCATCATAAAGGGACGGATATCCCATCAACCTCTTCTAGCGCCCTTGCCATAGGATGTACTGGTTCCTCACACCACTACAGCCCACGCTCTTCTCACTGTTCCCGTCTCCTCCAACCTTTGGCATCAGCGGCTCGGTCATCCGCATAAGGACATCCTCCGAACAATTGCGCTCCAGCACAAATACCTTCGCATCAAGGACATCAACTCTTTCTGCACCGCATGCGCTCAATCAAAAAGTCACAAACTACCTTTCTCAAAATCTGTAACACAAACAAAATAGCCGTTTGACTTAATCCATTCAGATGTATGGGGTCCCTCACCAATACCCTCACTAAATGGACACAAATACTATGTCATTTTCATAGACGATTACTCAAGATTCACTTGGTTAATTCCTTTAATATACAAATCTGAAGTTTTCTCAAATTTTCAAATACTACACAATATGATAAGGACTCATTTCTCTAAGTCCATCAAAACTCTCCGCTCTGACGGCGGAGGCGAATACACATCCAATGCTTTCCAAATGTATCTTAATTCCCATGGCATAACTCACCAATGCAGCTGTCCATATACTCCAGAACAAAATGGTGTCGCCGAAAGGAAACATCGACACATCATTGAGATGACCAGAACACTCCTTCACACAGCAAATATACCTCTACATTTCTGGGTCGATGCCGCCTTAACCACCTATCTCATAAATAGATTACCGACCAAAAACCTCTCCCTAAAAACACCCTACCAAATTCTCTACTATAATCACCTTAAAGTTTTCTCTACTGCTTTCCGGCAATCACAAATAACAAACTCTCTCCTAAAGCACCCATGTGCATTTTCCTCATACTCACAACACCACAAGGCTACAAATGCTACAACCCTACTAAGAACCATAATCTCGACGTTTCTTTTCAGAAACAAATTTTTCTCACTCCCCACCACAAACACCCCCTCCATGCGCTTCACTTCTCGACTCCTACCTCATTCTCTCTCTCAGCTCGCCTCCAAAACCCAAAACACCAGAAAACTCACAAGCAACTCCAACAAGCACAACCTCACTAAACCAACCATCCTCCTCTACACCTCTCAACCATCGCCTCCAGCTTACATGTGAAAACCGTTACAAACCGGTCACTTTGGAAACCAAACAGATCCTTGATCTTCTACACCTTCACAATATCAGACCCACATGCTACAAATATCAAAGTGCGAATGGCAGCAAATATGTCCGAGGAATTTCTTGCACTACAACAACAAGCGACATGGACTCTCGTACCTCCACCTCCAAATCAAACCATCATCGGCTGCAAGTGGACCTTCAAGACTAAAACGCATTCTGACGGCACTATAGCTCGTCATAAGGCTCTCGTCGCTCAAGGCTTCAAACAGGAATATGGAACTCACTACCTAGAAACATTCAGCCCGGTCGCTAAAATGCCAACTATCCGCCTCTTACTTACAATTGCCCTCCATAACCAATGGACTGTCCGGCAACTCGACGTCTCCAATGCATTTCTTCACGGCTCCCTACAAGACACTATATACATGTCTCAACCTCCGGGCTTCCTGGACACTCAACACCCACATCATGTTTGTCTCTCCGCAAAGCCATCTGGGACTTAAACAATCCCTCGACAATGGTACTCCACCTTCATGAAACTCCAAGCGACGGATTTACCATCGACCTAGATCCGACCCTCTTTCTCACACACTTGAGTCGCTCTACCTCTATGTCGGATATCCTCATTACAGTGATGAACCACAAGTGATCTCCTCAATTCTTCAAAACTTCAAGCAACATTTAATATGAAGGACCTAGGGAATATCTCAACATTTGGCATCCAAATCCAAGCGGCAAACTCCTCTTGACCCAATCAAAATACACTCATCAACTCCTTCGCCAGAATGGACTATTGCAAGCACACTGCCTACACCTATCTCCAGACACCCCGTCTCACCACTCCTCTCGGCACCCTTTGACCCTGAATCTGACATTTGGTAGGTTCACTGCAATTCCTCACACTCACAAGACCGGACATAGCCTTAGCAGTAAACCACCTATCTCAACATATGCATCATCCGCTCAACCTCCACTTTCAAGCTCTAAAACGAGTGCTACGCTATCTTCAAGGAACACAAAATCACGGACTACCAATCGCAGCGATCTCCAACTTCATTCCTACTCCGATTCTGACTGGGCGGGAAATCAAGATGACCGCCGTCGCTATTCTGAGGATTCATTCCTGGCTCCACATTAATCTCCTGGAAAGTCTAGAAACAAAAAATCGTAGCGTTCCTCAGCGAGCGAGTCTGAGCTCGCGGCTGCATCAGACATCATTTGGCTCCATTGCTAAGCAGTGGGGTCCCCACTACAAAACCCACTCCCCTTCACTGCGACAATACTTCAACCATGGCCATCGCCAACAACCCCATCTTCCACGCAAGAACAAAGCACATTGAAATCGACTACATTTCATACGCGAACACATAGCCGCCAACGAAATCCAGGTACGTCACATCTCTACCGACGATCAAGTCGCCGACATCCTCACCAAAGCCTTGCCCATCCGTCGATTTATCCTACTACGTTCCAACCTCACAGTCCAAGAATTAGACCATTCGGTTGCGGGGCCATCATAACAAATCCATAACGACCTCTGTGTATGGTCCACGTGCTCCACCGGTGCTCCTTTCGCCACACGCCATGGCGGTTTTCTCAACGCATCTCATCTCGCCCTCCTTCCATAACCAACCTCTACGCGTCATCCGATCGATTCTTGAGCCATCCGCACAGAACATCTGGATGCTCTATAAATTCAGTCTTCCTTTATAGCTTTGTATTGTGATCACTATGCATGAAATGAAACGTATGGATCACGCTTTCTATATTCATTCCTCTTACAATACTTTCCTTGTCTGTCTTCTTCCTCAGCTCACATGAGTATAGACTCTCCTCCAGGCACAGGAAGCTCATCGCTCAATCTCTCTCTCTGTGCCTTCTAAAACACCTAAAATTCATTTTTTTTTAATAATTTTGATGATGATGTGATGAACTATATTATAAATTATTATCTGTACTATTAGAATACAAGTTATTAACTCTGCGACAAAATTATGATAAAAAATTTCACATCTTTGATTCTCAGGAATTTGCTGACAGATTCTCAAATGGTTTGCTTGCTTGAACTTAGATAATTATTTTTTAAAAAAAGACATTAACTTATGTTCGTTGGTTTGTTGTGAATAAGAGAATTCCCGCCCAAGCAATTCAAGCTATTTTTGTAGAATTCTTTAGATCTTCAAACTCTCTTCAATTCAAATCTCGATATCTCATATAACAAACGGTGCTCTATTTATAATTTTTTAAAATAATATGTAAGTTAATATGGCAAAACATTCAAAGCACTCTTGTATATTGCTCATGTTGTTGACCTCTTTGAGTATTGATCGTTCATTTAGCATATTGATCGTTGGATGACACTTGATTTTATGAAAAGCATGTATGATTTTGGAAATGTTAGCCCTTTAATTCACATCCAAATGTTTTTAACTATATATATATATATATATATATATATATATATATATATATATATATATATATATATATATATATATATATATATATATATATATATATAATGTTTATATTATTCTTGTTTTAAAATAAATTTATTAATTTTATAACTCATCCTACCCTCACCTTATTTTTTTCGCTATATATATATAAGGAACTCAACAATGAAGAAGTTGCAATAAGGATAAAAATGGGATTCATTTCTTTAGAGATATTTCTTTTGAAGCATATTCTTCTTCTCCTTCTTCTTCCAGCGTTTGCTGCAGCCTTAATATGGCTGACCATAGGCTTAAAGTGCAGCTTAAAATGGAGGAGAAAAGGGATGAATCTTCCTCCAGGAAATATGGGGTCGCCATTATCAATTTGGGAGAACATCTCCTTCCTCAAGTCATCACCCTGCAATTCCCATGGAGATTTCGCTGAGCGAAACATTCAAAGGTAAGTATTTTCATTTCTTCGCAAGAAAAAAAAAAGATGAGTGAAATTTATCTTCTTTTTGTAAGCTAGAATTTCTATTTTCACTTTATATTAATCTATATGTATTTTTCAATGTTAGAAACTGTATTTGTTTAAATACAGAATGATATCGTTAGGAGTTTTCAGCTATAATAACATCTTTTTAAATAGTGTGATGCCATATTAATTTTCTGAAATATTATAGGTAATATTTTTAATTACGATTGAATTATTTAATTAGTCATTTATTTGATAATAATACTGATCATCTAATTAAAAATAATGATTACCAACAATTATATAGGTAAGTCACAAAATTGATTACCATTTATAAAGAATATCATAAAAAAAAATGAAATTGATTGAATTTCAGTCTCTGTATTTATAAGGCATGACCTCTTAAATTTAATATTAAAGACTGCAACTTTGATGTAGGTATGGGAAGACCTACAAGAGCCACATCATGGGGGAGCCGACTATCTTCTCGGCTGATGTTGACTTCCAACGCTTCGTCCTCCTCAATGATGGGAAGCTCTTCGAGCAGCATGGCCCGAAGACGCTCTCCCACATTCTGGGGAGGACTTCCATGCTCGTCATTAATGGAGAGATGCATCACTATCTGAAGTCTCTCTCTCTCAGCTTCGTCGGCATAGCAAAGCTTAAAACTCTCTTCGTCTCTGATATCGATCGAATTGTCAGACAAATAATGAAGGACTGGAAGGAGAACACGCCCTTTCCCATAAAAGAAGAAGCTTGCAAGGTTTATGATTGAAGAAGCTCGTTAGAATTATTGCATATTTTAAATAGGGATTATTTTTAAAATAGGCTTAGTGTTAATCTTAATTAGGTGTTTAGGACGAAAATTTTTTTTTTTTATGAAAATATAGTCGTCGTAAAGCCAGCCGGCATGTCGTCTGGCATGATTTTTTTTTTTTGCTTTCGGTAGGGGGGAGAGAGAGAGAGAGAGAGGGGTTTTATTAATTTTTTAATTAATATAATTATTTAAAATATTTAAAATATATAATTTAAAATATTTTTTATAAAATATTTAATAACTAAATATTTATATATTTAGTTATTAATTTATTTATTTATATATATATAATTAAATAAATAATTTAAAAATATTTTGAATTATATATATAAATTTAGAAATCTATTTAATAATTTTTGTTAATTAATATAATTATTTAAAATATATAATTTTATTTTTTGTTAAAATATAATTTAAAATAATTAAAATATATAAATAAATAATTTTTAAATAAATAAAATAAATATAAATAAATTTATATATATATATATATATATATATATATATATATATATATATATATATATATATATATATATATATGTATTTAAATTATATAAATATTTTATAATATTTAAATATTTAAAATATAATATATTATTATTTATATATATATATATATATTTTATTGGTTATTTATTTATTTAAAATATTTATTTATTTAAAATATAATCATTAGTTAAATTTATATTTAAATTATATATCATATTTATATTTTTAAAATATTTAGTTATTTATATATTTATTTATTTATTAAATTATTTATATATACATATTTTATAAATAAATTATATATATATTTTATAAATTTATTTATTATTTATATATTTAAATTATATAAATATTTTAAGTTATATAAATAATTTAAAATATTTAAAATATTTAAATATATAATTTAAAATAATTTTTTACAAAATATTTTAATTATAATATAATATATATATATATGTATATATATATATATATATATATATATATATATTTTATTTATATTTATTTATTTATTTTATATAAAATATTTAAATAAAGTAATTATATTTATAAATTTATTTTGGTTATTTATATATTTAAATTATATAAATATTTGGTTATTTAATATATTTATAAAATATTTAGTTATTTATATATATATATATTTATTATATATATTTATTCTTTTCTTTTATTTATTTATTAAAGTTATTTATTTATTTATTTATTTTTATATTTTATATTTTATATTATTTTTATTATTATTATTATAGACTTATATAGTAAATAAATAAAATATATATATATATATATAATTAAAATATTTTTATAAAAATTATTTTTAAATTATCTAATTTAAATATTTTAAATATTTTAACTTATTTATATAACTTAAAAATATTTATATAATTTAAATATATAAATAACTAAATAAATTTATAAAAATATATATAATTACTTTATTTATAAAATTTATATAATTTATTGGCTTTATATAATAAATAAATAAATATATAAATAACTAAATATTTTATAAATATATAAATATCTAAGTATTTATATAATTTAAATTTTTTTATTAATTTATTTAACTAATTTATATTTAAATAAATAAATATTTTTAAATAAATAATAATATTATATATATGTATATATATATAATAATAAATATAATATGTATATATATATATATATATATATAAAATAACTAATTATTTATTTGTATATTTTAAATATTTTTAAAATTTATATAACTTAAATATTTATATAATTTAAATACATAAAACATAAATAATAAATATATATATATATATATATATATATATATATATATATATATATATATAATATATATATATATATATATATATATATATTTATTTGTATAATTTATAAAATATTTATATAATTTATTTCTTTTATTTTTTTTTGTTTATTAAATTATTTTTATATATTTTAATTATTTTAAATTATGTATTAACAAAAAATTAATAAATTATATTTTAAATAATTATATTAATTAACAAAAATTATTAAATAAATTTCTAAATTTATATATATAATCAAAATATTTTAAATTATATATTTTATATATATATAATTAATTAATTAATACTAAATATATAAATATTTTATTAAATATTTTATAAAAATATTTTTAAATTATATATTTTAAATATTTTAAATAATTATATTAATTAAAAATTAATAAAACTCTCTCTCTCTCTCTCTCTCTCTCTCTCTCTCTCTCTCTACCGAGCAAAAAACAAAAAAAAAAAAAAACGCTCACTCTCTCTCTCTCTCTCTCTCTCTCTCTCCAAAAAACAAAAAAAAAAAAAACCTCATTTGGCGAATAAAGCGTCGTCAGTTAATGGACTAGCTATTTTCATAAAAAAAATTTTCATGCCTAAGCACAATTAAGATTAACCTTATTTTATTTTAAAATAATCCCATTTTAAATATCATTTCTAAATTACATATTTCTCATTTTTTTAACATCATTTCTAACAAGGTTTATGATTACAATTAATTTAAATAATTTGGTAATTAATTGTAGGTAACATTCAATGTGATGGTGAAGAATATGAACCCTGGTGTGGAAGAGGAGCTTAGAAAATTATACATGTCTTTCATGAAGGGTCTGCTGGCCCTTCCTGTCTATTTTCCTGGAGCTGCATACTGGAAGGCAATTCAGGTATTTTTTATTGATCAAAATTGGGTTAGAAAATCATTATTAAAAGTAAATTAAAATAAATATTAAAATCATTTAATTATTTGTAATATAAATTATTTTGAATGATTATTCATGTATTATACCTCAAAGCAACATCGATAACATTGACACATTCCTTGACCAAATTTTAGTCAAGATATCCTATCAGCTATTTTAAAGCTTCTTCTCTTCACAAATTCTTAAGAAACAATAGAAAAAAAGTACTCTATATAATTAAATAAAATCATAAATCAAAGTTCACACAATGAATATCAAATTAAATTATATATATTTGACAATATAACGTCTGATTTTGAAGTCAAGGAAGGCCATTTTACGTAAACTTGATCTAGTGATGGAGGAGAGGATCAGAAAAAAAAGAGATGGGGACTGATGAATTTGATCAGTCCGATCTTCTGGGTTTCGTTCTTCAAAATTCAAACCTTAGTATTGAGCAAATTGGAGATCTGTTGCTCGGATTAATCTTTGGTGGACACGAGACGACGACCACCTCCATTGTTTTGTCTGTCTATTACCTTCGTGAATGCCCCATGGCTTTGGAGCAACTGAGGGTAAGAGCAAAAGTTCAAATTTAATAATTTACTATAATTAATTATTTTCATCAATGAAAAGTATATATTTAACTTTAATTGCTTTCATATATATATATATATATATATATATATATATATATGAATGAATATTAGGAAGAACATATTGGCATAGTTAAGAATAAGATGGAAAGAGGTGAGGCAGATGGACTAACGTGGGATGATTATAAAAAGATGAGCTTCACTCAATGCGTAAGTATCAATTTTGACTTTCACAGCTTAATTCATTATTTATTTATTTTATTATAAAATGTAGTCAAATATTCAACTATTTTTAGTTATTTTTTTAATTTTGATATACTATAATATGATTAGTTGACTTGTGGATTTGTTCCAAACCTCAGAGAGAAAAAAATAATGCAATTAAGTTAGGTTTATGAAGGTTATTAGCGAGTCACTGCGTCTGGGAAATATCATAAAGATGGTTAGGAAAAAGGCAAGCAAGGATGTTCACTTCAAAGGTAAATCTGAGATCTGATATACTTTCTTAAAATAAAAATAAAAAAAATCAAAGTTTATATAATATATGAGAATTGTAAAAGATTTTTATAATGATTAATTAATTACGTAATTATATATATATATATATATATATATATATATATATATATATATATATATTTGATTAAATCAGGCTACGACATTCCGAGTGGATGGAGTGTGATTTTACTGCTTGTTTCAGCTCATATGGACTCTTCTGTGCATGAAAATCCTGAAAAGTTTGATCCATGGAGATGGAAGGTTAGTTTAACGTCATTTCATTAATTTAAACAGTAGCTACTAATTACATATTAATATAATCGAATATCAGACAAATTAAATGATGACATGTGAATTGAATAAGAGAAAAATATTATTTGCATTTATATGAGAGAGAGAGAGAAAGAAATGGCTAACATGCATGTATTTTATTTATTAATTTATTAAAATTTTCAGATAAATCATCAAAGCACAGCATATATGCCATTTGGTCAAGGGCTTAGAAAATGCCCGGGACAGGAGCTAGCAAGAATGGAGACGGCCATATTTCTCCACCACCTTCTCCTCAACTTTGAATGGGAGCTCGTTGAGTCCGATCATCCTGTGGGATATGCCATTCCTCAGTTCCTTAAAGGCCTTCCTCTCAAAGTTCACCGTCGCCGTCCCTTCTCTAAACGTTGATTTTAACACAATGTATCATTAATATATTAATTAATGCATGATTATGCAAAATTATCATTTAATGTTTTTCAATTATATTAGAGATAAAATGAGTCATGTTGTATCGTAATTACTGCTGACCGATTAAGGCTTCATTTACATTCGGTGAAAGGAAAGGAAATGGAATCTTAATAATTTGTAACTTAATTATTTATATATTGTTGCCACAAATCAAAACAAGCAAACAAATCAAGTTTGTGAACGGTAATGATAATGAGGTTCAAAATGCTGGGCGTCAAAATGGTGAAATGACCTTCGATGGATGAGCGGGTCGCGTTAATGTCACCGGTTAGAATATAGGCATTACAAAATCTAACGATCAATCATTAAGCGGCGAAGTTGTGAACATGCACATATATTGAGCTCGAGGACCGAGAACCAACGACCTGGTTATTGAAATTGATCATTAACTTAACAAATATTGAAATCTATCAAATAAGACTATTCACACTCAATTGGATAAGTCTACGCAAAATCGAAGGCGAAAATGGCGATCGCATTTATTTAAAATTTAATTTACTTAGCCAAATCGACCAAATGGCCCGATCGCGAAGCGGATCATTCGTTAACAATAAAATTATCTTAAATTGATATATATTGATTATGTGTATTTATCGACACGAAACTCATATTAAAATTATTTAAATTAATTTAAAATTAATTTAAAAAATTCCCAAGTTATCTCTCACTCGACAACCTTTCCTACTTATTTTCAATTTTCTGAAAAAACTATTTTAATTTAAAATTAAAAAAAAAACTGAAAAAAAAAACCACCCCCCATTTCCCTCAACTTCCTCCCTTATTCTCTCTCACTCTCTCTCTCTCTCTCTCTCTCTCTCTCTCTAAAAAGAGACAAAAAAAAAAGAAAGCCCGAGATTAAGGCTTTGTTTGGCTAAGCTTATGAAATTCTAAAAAATCTTATTAAAAAATACTTACTGAAAAACTGTGGTTCAATATGATTTCTTATATATTGGCTGAAAAGTTGAGATAAACTGTTTGAATAAAAATAGCTTTTTAAAATCTAGATTGAACCAGATTCATATTGTAGTTAGAAATGACAAAATGCCTCTTTTTATGAAATATTCCTAAAAATGCGGCAATTAGGAATTTGAGATGTTTAGGCTATTCAAAAATATATGCATTGTACTCATATATTGACGAAAAAAAAATTTTAATCAATCTCAAATTAATTTTGTTTTTCTTCAAATTTTTTTTAAATTAATATATGAACCCCAATGTCTTCTAGCATATTTATTTTTTCGTTTACTATATATATATATATATTTATGTAATTGTAGAATAAAGTTTAGTATATCTAACAAACATGTTATTGTTTAAACAAAATTTACCAAAAATAAACATAAATATATATTAATTACAAACAATACTATTATCTTCAAATAGCAAATTTCTTATCATAAATTTACGAAATATGATCTAGGATACAATATGATATATTTTCCATTAACATATTTTTAAAAGTATTACGCCATTCAAATTTTAAATTTATTTATGTCAGTACTTACATATAAATATCATAATATTTAATTAGTTTGTAGAAAGTGTATTAAATATCATAATTATTTGGAAATTTCTACATAAATTAAGATTTCATAATTATAAACTATTTAAACAGACTTTAAATAATAGCAATCATTGTCATGCAAAATTTTTTATTATGAAATTGGTAAATTATAGTTTTATAATCATATTAAACCTCTTAAAATCTATTATAAATTTAGCCTCATTCACAATCTTGAATAAATAATTAATATATGTACCAACTTATGCAAATATTAATTTCCAAAAAAGCCTCAAAAAATAATAACGAAAATCCCAAAAAATTTACTCTTAAGTGAATGGACCAAAAAAAATTTTTAACTAACTACTTAATTAAGCAAAAAAAGAACTGAACGCATATTAATTGTGATGATTTTTGTAATATTAATGAGAATCTATATTTCAAACTCTACTACTATGAATGAGTTTTACATAGTCCACATAGAGAATATTTCTCTTACACTATTTATCAAATTGATACTTTTGCTTGGTTTAGAAAAAACCCTCCAACTAATAAAAATAAAATAATAAAAACTAAGGAAAAAAAAGTATTCTCAACGTCAGCTCTCGATCCACCTACACGACTCCAAGTCCTGCAAATAATACCTACAAAATTCAAAATATTTATATGCACAAGTTAATTCACATATGAATATGAACATTTGAATAATCTTCCGTTAACAATGACAATTGACATCCAACGAATACATATGTTGTACACTAAGTTAACTGACCTATATTTTTTCATTACACCATTTAGTTGAAGCATCAACTGTTTTTTTGATAGGATCCCATCCAATTCCGGTTTCACCACGTAGTGGCTCTTTCCACAACTTCCACTCCTTTTTTAAATGATCCCATTTATTTTTAAGTTTTGTACGATCATATGTTCTCCCTATGCACTCATTAAAGTTGCTCATAATATTTTTCCAGCCATCTTTGTTGAAATGCAAAGTTGGCTGTTATCTATTTCTTTGATGCAGTCACGGAAGAGTAAAAGTACTAACTCCCAAATTGTGCACCACCTTCTTTCCCTTTCCCATCTAATTAATAACAATAACAAGATATAAATTAAAAGAAAACCTCCCTGTAGGTGATGAGACTATAAATCGCATTTCCATCATAAGATTTCATATTATTTCCGTGATAGTGATTACGAATTGTAGGTTCAATTACTATTTGAATTGAGTTCAATACTTACGTAATTCAAAATCAATCTAAAATTAACAAAGTACTACTCAAGTTCAAGTTAAAATTAACAAACTACTATTCAAAATAAACCAAAAAAAAGTAAATAGAGGTTCCAAATTACATGAAATCTAGAATTCCTTCTATGTAATGAATGGACAAACAAATATGTGGTGTGATATTGATTTCTAATAAATACTCCTTGCAAAAAAAAATCAAGGGGATGACAGAGCATCAAGGAACTTGAAGCAATCATGAATTTCGAGCACAAGTTGGAAATATTATACGAGAAGCACGTGTGTTCGCTTAAAACTCTTGAAGAATTGCTACATTTTTTACTAGAATTATTTACCAAGGACGCATTAAATTTCATGCGTGTTGTAATATGAACTCAAATCAGATAATTATCTTTGTTTCATACCTTGAAACATTTTCTATAATGATACAAATTGTAAACGAACTGGCATCCAAATCTAATATTGAAACTGATGGAATTATTGAAATCGAAAGATTTATAATGTGATTGAAACCAAAACAGAAACCAATTTTTAAATTTTTTATCTAAATTACTGTTGCATGGATAAATATTAGGTATACAAGGTAAAATGTTATTGCACCGCAAGCATTGAAAAGTTGCTAAATAAGGATCTTATTCAAATATTTTCTTGAACCATAAACCAAGTTGTATTAAAGATACAAATGAAAATGCTTAGAGTATTTTACAGATTTATTGAGATTGTTTTGCTGTATCTGATTTGTTAGCAAGTTTTTAGAGCAGGACTTTATCTTCATGCAATAAATCTCCCTAAGATGCCTTAGGTTTTAATTTAGTATGCTTAAGCATCCGTTGAATTTGATTAAGGGTATATTTACTTTTCCCTTTATTATTTCTGATGTCACTCTAAAGCTTTTCGGGGTCAATTATCTATGCATGAATAATTTGATAAGGGTAATTTTTTTTTTCTACTAATATGTTGACTTTAATGCCCCTTCTTCATGCAAGCACTATCTGTTCAATTTGTGGCATGTTTATATTTACATTATCCTTTTACTACTGAATGGACATTGGATCTGTCAAATTTAATTACATATAACAAAAGCTCAACTCCATGGGATTTAAGTCAATGTAAACAAATTCACCACTTGGATCACTCTACATTGCTTTTCACGGCTATAACGAGGAGAGCTTGTCACCACCTTCTCTCCTTGTTATTCTCCGTTAAGCTTTTATCCTCCCATTGTGGACGTGACCAATCAAAACATATTAAATTTAATTTCTTAGTGTTCTTTTATACCTCTTCGCTTCCATTAACCCTTATCTTCTTGGAAAAACTCTCTTGAGAATGGCAAACCCTTTGGAAGACTTACATTTGGAACTCAGATTCACTATTCCAATTCCCCATACAAGAATGGTCATTACATAAGCATGTATTTTAATCTATTACACTCTCAACGTAATATTCAAATGTTATTGCATTGTTGAGAATTCAGAACAGATTTGAAAAATAAATAAAAATCTTCTTTTGTCTAATCGATCTTCTTGCATCCACAATATTTGATAGCAAAACTCTATCTATTTCTCAAGAAAACCAACTTTATCAAGATTTACGATTTAATAATCAACGACAAATAATTTATAAAATTTACCTTGAATTTATTAAATCAAACCCATAACAAATTCGCATTAGGAAATTTATCAAGGCGCACTACTTGAATGGGGCTGAATAATTAGAGGAATGAACACGGGAAAAGCCCAGGTAGAGATTTCGATTTGCGGAGATGTCATTGTCAGTCTTTGCAGGCGCTTGAGGCAATGTCCTGGACGTGGAAGAGCGGATAAAGGTTGAGTAGTTTGATAAGATCTGGCGTGAGTGAGAACAATTCATTTACTTTTCCAAAGCGGATGGAAAAAGTTCTTTGGTGAAATCGGGTAAAAGAGTTTTCTATAAAATAGAAGCACTATTACGGTATCAAATAAAAATACACGCTCTCAAAGCGTCAAAAGCAGAAGCTTATCTCCTCCCTATCTCGGTTTCCGTCCGTTCCCGCCGCCGGAAATCGTTCCGTCCGGCGCAATCCCGCGCGTCCCGCCGCCGAAAATCGCTCCGTCCGGCGCAATCCCGCGCCACCCGCCTCTAGCCCACCGGCCTGTCTTCCGCGTGACCCAACCGCTCTGCGTCCCGGCTGCCCACAGCCCGCGCGACCCGCAGCGATCCGCCTCCGGCCCGCAACTACTCGGCCCAATTCGCAAGGCATCCCGCGCACCCGCGCATCCCTCGCACCAGCCTGCTTCGCCGATACGGCTACGCGTCCCGCACGGCCCGCCGGCCGAACCTGAGCCGTTGCCACTCTGACCGCGTCTGACCGCACGTCTGACCGATCGCCAGGCCGCAGTGATCCGCGCATTGCTCCGCTAGACCGGGCCTTCCGCTGTTCTGCGCGACACAAACCCGACCCGCGCGTCACGCACCAACTGGCCCACTCCCGCTCTCTGACCCGCGCAAACCCGCTGAACCGACCCGTAGCTGCCGTTCTGAGCCGCGTCGACCCGCCAGACTCCTTCCCTTCAGCCCACAGCCCGCTCAACCTACAAACCAGCAATTGGCCCGTCAGTCCAGTCTTTGGCCGTCCAGCCTCAAAACAAACTTATCCTTTTGTCAAGTCGGGAAGAAAATCATCATTCTTCCTTTGATTTTTCGGCGTTAATTCTTATAGCTTTTCTGCCTAAATCGGGAAGAATATAGTTAGTGAATTCTTCCCGACTTCGTCGCATTCTTTGCTTTAGCATCCGTTTCATGCCGAAATCGGGAAGAATGTCGTCGAATTCTTCCTTCGACTGGCGCATTCTTTGCTTTAGCCACGTTTAAAGAAAATCGGAAGAATGTCGTCGATCAGATTCTTCTTCCTTTGCATTCTTTGCTTTAGCGTCACACTCATTGCAAATCGGAGAAGAATGTTGTCGAAATAATTCTTCGATTTTTTCACATCGCTGCGCATTCCCATAACACACCCAACCTCGTTCCTTTTCAATGCGATATTTGAAACATGTGGTGATTGTGAATGTGAATATATATATCTTGTGTTTCTTTGCATTGAAGGCGTTGTGCTCATGGTAGACGGGATGAAAAAGTAGTGTCATGAGACACGCATCATCTAAAGTGTCAGAGTAAAAGCAACTAGTTCTTAGATGTCTCAGAAATCACAAATTTTGTCTAATTTTTAGAATTTTTTTAAAAAAGGAGGGGATAATTATATATTGCATTGCATATACTTTTGCACATTTGAAGACTCTGTGCTGAGGGGCCTGACAGATGAAAAAAAAAGAGAATCTTGTCGTCTGAGACACCTTCAGCTCATCGTCCGAGCAAGCCAAACACCGATCTTACGGAAGATCGAGGTCGAAATCGAAATCTTTTGACTTAGGAAAAAAAAGGGGAGGATAAAATGAACTAACTTAAGAGGCGCTAAATAGAAAAACTTGTAACTAAACTTGTAGCTAATTTTGAACTAAAAAAAAGCGTCAAATAAGAAAAAAGGGAGAAATTAAAATGATATACATGTATGAAGCAAAAAAAAAAAAGGAAAAGAATGATGAAAAAACACTTATAAAATCTTAATTGAAAGCACCAAAGTTTTAACTCTCTTTCAAATCTAGCTCTAACCAAGTAAATGGAATATGATAAGCATCTCCCTTATTTATATATAGAGATCGAAAAGAGGAAAATCAAATTTAAAAAGTGGGGAAAACCAAATTTAAACAAAAGTGGGGAAAATAAAATTTAAAACAAAGGGGAAAATCAAATTTAAACAAAAGTGGGGGAAAACCAAATTTAAACAAAAGTGGGGGAAAACCAAATTTAAACAAAAGAGGGGAAAAATCAAATTTAAACAAAAGAGGGAGAAAAATCAAATTTGAGGGGTAATTCTTCTTCTTAAAATGACAAACTAAATTATCCTTTGAACCCATAGTATCAAAACGTCTTCTTAAAATAAACTCTTCAACAGAAGACGATATTAAATCAAAATCTACATAAATAGAAGACGATGATAAATTCAAATATATAAAAGTCATAAGTCTTCTTTTAATCAAAAATCAAAGGATTTTATTATTACTATGAATTTCAAAATCAATGATTTCATTAAGTAGATGAAATTAGCTAAATATAAACTCCATATTTTGACATTATCTGAATGCTTAAATTCAAGTATTTGAGGATCTTTGCTAGTGCTCTCGGTTTAGTCTTAGGGTGGGGTTAAAAAACCTAAAACCTTATAATAAGAGGTTCAAATTAGTGAAATATCTAAGAAGATGATTACAGTGAATGATAGATTTAATTTAGTAGCAAGTTGGAGGATCTAAACCTCTTAAACATATTCAGTTCCATTTTCAAATCTAATTAACTCAAATTGAGTGTCATAAAAAAATCACCTAAATGAAATTATATCATTAAAATCTTAAAAAACTCAATCTATCCATCTTATGCTTTGTCGGAGATGACAATTAAGAAAACTCCTCATAAAGAGCCAATGTCAAATCAAGTGTTTTTCTATGTTCACTCTCAATCAATCTCTTGCAGGATATGGGCCGTGTCCTCGTGAGGCTTGGCGGCTCCACAGATGAAGCAATTATGAGTCCTCGATGGTGGTTTGGCTCACTCCATTATATTGATCACGGCCTTCATTATGCCCCAATGGCTCTACCCTTTGAGTTGTGAATCATAGGGTATACTTGATAGGCAAACACCCCTCTGTTAGGTAGACTTAAGATTTTCTTAGACAAATCACCCCAGGTCTACAAGGATTTCTTGGGCGGACGTAACCCATGTTGATGAGAATCTTACATCGAGTTGTACTCCTCCTCGACTAAGTAACTAGGGACCATGAATGCGGGATGGAACCATGTGATCTAGATGGACGCGTCATCATTCCCCAACCATCCGGTTTAAGTTGAAATGATAAATTTCATAATCTAAATTTTGAAAATCTACATCTTTATATCTATACACTTTATTTAATGACTAGCCTTAATCGAAAGTTCTCTCTCATTTCTTGGGAGGTAATTAAACTATAGGCCATAGAACACGGAACGGATAAAGTTCTCACCAAATGAGGACAAAATCTCTAGGTAGTGTCTTATCTACTATCTCATCACTTAAAATTACAGATACTTTAAAACTCTTTATTTGAAGAGGTCGGGTATACATTTTGGCGACTCCATTTTAAGATTCTCTTTCCATCTTTGGCTAGTCATATAGTGCTATAGTAGCAATAAATTTTTTTGAAAATTTAAAATAGTAAAATGATGATTTAAGTGTGTAACAAATTTAATATGAGCCTCTATGTAGAATGAATCATTCCGTAGAGTGTATCTTTATTACACCATTATTATTGATTAGTACCTACATCTTGAAAGTATGGGGTGAAATAATAATTACTAATCCCCATCTTTCACTTTTAATGGATCTACAAAGCACTCCTTTCCGACGGTGCAACTAGATCAGTCAAACATCATCAACACGAGATGTCGCTACCATCCAATTTGGTAGCTTAATTTCTAATATCACGTGCAACTCTAAAGTACCCACCCGTGGTACATTCATCCGAGGCCATGCTAGAAGGCCTCAAGTTACTGAAACTCCTACTAGCCATGTGCGCCCACCTGTTTAATAGCCAACTATTGTTAAGGAGTTCTCTCAATAGAGAACTTCAATTTTTAAGAGGCTAGGTCCATCTGAAACTCCTGTGACAAAAAGAGTCATCAAGGGACGTGTCTAATTCTTATGGTGCAATACTGAACCTTTTGGAAAGCATGATCATGAAGCTTCCTCATCGAAGCAAATTAACAAGAGAGAGAAGAATGAGAAAGCGTGAGGCTCCAAATCCCCTTTGCGACCTAATGAGCGATACCTAGAAGTGAGTATTCCTATCCACATTAACTTTGACAACCTAAAGTTGGTAAAAAGGAATAGATCTACTAGAAAAATAAAGCAGTCCTTTTAGAACCAACCACGTCAAGCTCCACCACCACCAAGGAGACAGCCTGAAATATTGTCTGCTAGGATACATAAAGTTCTTAAAGTAGCCAAGGATAGAGGCCTAATGAAAAGAAGATTTTAGAAGCCTCTGGTGAGGGAAAATACTGAAGCTCCACCAAGAAAGTTGTCATCTCTTCTGGTAACTGGCCAGCAATCCCAATACACTTCACATGGTGAGCATCGGAGTGTGACACTTGGACATCATGTCCAAGAATCCACTGCTAAAAGGTCCCAACGAAAGGGTAAACAGATCTAGAGGCCAAGATCCCATAATGAAACTCTGAGTAATAGAAGGGGCGTGACATCTGATACATATACTCAGAAATCCACCTCAAAATCAACTCATCTGAAATGGATACCCAAAAGAAGGGATATCAATGATGAAAGATATGATGACCACTGGAGAATCCTCTAGGGGATCCCATCGATCAGTTTCACCCCTACAAGAGAAGGTTGACGTTGATCGTGGTCTTTAATAGAAGAGGTGGTTGTTCCGCACATTGAACCAGATCCATTGGAAACATCGATCATAAATTCGTGTGCAGGAAGAAAATAATGAAGAAGATTCTATGAAAATAAAAGTCATCTATATGGTCGGAGATATAGATGAACTCTCTCCTCAACACTATCATCATCAACACGAACTCAGGGAACCTGAATCTGAATTTGACGCTTATGAAGAAGAGTCTTCAAAGAAGCAAATAGAGGATAGATCTTCGATCTTTACTGAAAATGAAGAAGAAGAAGATCAGAATGAGAAAGAGATTATGGGTGTTGAGACTATCTATATGGTTGAACCAGAAATGATCATCGGTACACATAATCGACATCATCTACAACTGTCTCTCAAATGCACAAGGAGAAGGACAGCCAAGTTCTCTTCCTGAAAATGAACAAAGAGCAGAACAACTACAAGAAATAGAAGAAGAAGAAGATCATGTACTGATTGGCGCTATGGTGCTAGCTAGAGAACAAAGAGAAATGCAGCGTCAAATAGAGGTCAAAGATAAGGAAATTACACAGCTTGGTACCAAAATGAATGATATGATGATACAAATGAACATCATGATGGAGATGTTGCAGAAGAGTACTATATCAAGTGCATCACCTATTTTGTATGATAATCAATAGACAGCTAATAATACAACTTCTATACCACCAACAACTGTGGTACCTCAAGCTCCAATAGCACATGCCATACATGAAGTGAGGGATGAAGTTAATCAAACAACTCTCTAGCTGACAATTCAAAATTTGGCTAGCACACCGGGAACTGTAACATCTGCCCAATTAGAAATAATAATCAATGAAAAAATAAAGGCGGTCATAGCCTTAGAGCAAGCTGAAAAATTGGTGAGTAAGGGTCACCCTTACCCACTGAATATGACCAAGTGTCGTACCTGAAAGGTTACTCAGTGCCGAAATTCAATATTTTTAGTGGGCTTGGCAATCCAAGGCAACATTTAGCCCAATTTAAAGCTACTTGTCGTAACACAGGAGGGAATGATGCACTGTTATTTTGTCAATTCGTTAGTAGCTTGACCTCAGCTGCTTTCGAATGGTACAGAATTGCCAAATGATTCAGTTAAAACCTTTGTTGAATTAGAAACTATATTTGATGAGGTTCACTAGTGCAACTAAGAAAATCACAATCGTTGACCTTGCTTTGTTGAAAAGAAGGAAAGATGAGTCAGTGATGAAATTCATAAGTCGTTGGTGCAACCTAAGTATGAAATGCGAGCAACAATTGGAAGAAGAATATGCAATTCAATTGCTAATGGGCAATATGGATGATAAAATGGCACCATTTCTATGCATGGTGTCGATTGTAATATTTCAGGACTTGCTCGATAGGGTGGCTAAATTCAAAAAGTTGAATCGCCCTAAGTCTGAAGTCTATGTAGATAAAGCAAAGATAAACAAATATTCAGACTTAAGAAGAAACAAAAGTCATGCTGCTTCCTATAGCTCAAATGGTGAAAAATAGGTGATATACAACATGGACAAAGGAAAATAGCCAGTGTACAACGATGATAAGGGTAAAAGCACGGTTATCGATCCAAAATTGGTATTATTAGGATAATGACAATCCGGACTTTTCCAAGTGGTGGGGAGCATCCAAAAGCAACAACAGAGAGATGATGGCGAATGCGCCATCTCTTAAGGAAAAGATTAAGAATATTTCTTAGAAGGGAGTGGACTAAATTGGCGACAGCGTTAGCGGTTCTGATTATCAAAATCAAGGCACAAGAAGGCGATCAAGTCAATAATCTAAACTACATCTTTATCGAATGATCAGTCACCCTATTGAAGACTGTTATGTTTTCAAAGATTGGCTAGAAAGGTTGTATTAGATAGGTGAATTTACATTGTCCGATAGTATTTTAGTCAATCCTAAAAGAGAGTCTACGAGAATGATTACGTCCTCTTCCGTAACATCCAACAAAGGCAAACAAAGGAGGAATCAGCTCAGATTGAAGAATGAGAAACAACAGTTTCCAAGAAGAGCGTGAAGATGTTAAAGCAACTAAAAGACGTCCCAAGGGTTAAGTGGAAATAATCACTTGAGCCTATATTTGATTTAAGAGAGATTCCTAAACCAAGTATTTGGTCTCCTCAACGGCAATCTGATAAGACTACTTTGTCACAATATGAGAAGAAGTCTACCAAACGCAGGCCCAATAAATCAAAGAAGCTGGCTAAGAAAAAGAAGATCAAGAAGAGAACTACAACTCAAAAGATCATTAACAATCTAGAGGAGTATCACCAGCCAGCAAGAAAGTCATTTAGGCTTGTAGACTTCATGCCTAAACTTTGCATTACTGAATTAGATGAAGAAGATAATGGTGAGTCTTATCCAGTAGAGACATCAATCATCTTGTGATGTCGATATTCTTCAACATCGGTTACTCCAAGATGTCAAGGGTGGTCAGACAAACTCGACCAACCCATCAAAATTTTTATCAAGAAAGCAGAAAGAGTCTGAGGAGCTAGTGTCTGAATTCTGTTTAATGACTCAACAAGATAATAACAATTCAGATGAAGATCTATGTTTTCCTGATGGAGAAGAGTCAGACTCATCGATATCATCACGTATGAAATGTATGACATTGAAAAATGAGTCTAACCCTTTTGGCCAATCTTCCAGGATAAGAAGGAAACTTGAAGGAACTACCTCTTTAGAAGAATCCGAGCGAGACAAAGTTACTCAAGTTCAGTTGAGAAGTGGTAAAATATTACCACCTTCATCAAAGAAGGAAAATACAAATAAAGATAAAGGCAAGCAAATTGAAGTCAATGAGGATATTATTCCTAGAAATTCTAGAGCAAAGCCTAAATCAAATGAGAAGATAGATTATAATATTCTATCACATCTGAGAAAGATCCCTGCACAACTAAGTGCGTACGAGGCTCTCTTGATATTAAAAGACCTCTGAGAAACTTTGATACAAGCTCTCAAAGATCTAGAAAGTTATGAAGCTTACTTTGCTGAGAAATGAATGATTGAATCATTGCAAACTCAAGATCTCCCAATAATCATATTTTAAGGAAGACCATCTTTGGGAACAGGATCATAATCGTCCTCTTTATATTACTGTAGAGAGTGATGGCATCTCGATTAACTGAATATTGATTGATCCAGGTTCTTCTATCAATCTTATGAGTCTAAAAGTATTGAGAGGATTATCACTCGATATCCAACATCTTGGGAGAGATAAATTGATGGTTCATGGATTTAATGAAAATGGAAAACTCAGGTTCTTTTATTCTCCTCAAGTTCAAGGATTTATATAAGCCAAGTTTCATGTAATGCGATATATATCATTTAGAGCTCTCTTGGGGCTAATGCATGGTATGGTATGGTCCCATCAACTATGCATCAATGTGTAATATATCTGAAAGATGGAGAAGAATTTAGAATTTTTAGTAACCTACAACCATTCTCTGTCAATGAAGCAAAAATCTATGAAGATGCAAAGTACTTCATCCTCAAAGAGCCTAAGCCAACAGAACCTCTTGAAGCGGTAGCATCCACTTGAACTAAAGAGCAATTTCACAAAATAAAAAAAGCAAGGAGGAAGAAAGAAGATAATCGACTCTCCCTAAACACTTGATTACACCTAAATTAAGAAAACAGTTCCTCATTTGGGAGTGACACGAAGAAGAAGAAGAAGATATTCTCAAACCTAAGGGAACTTATAAGCTCAAGCGAGTATGAAATAAGTGATTGATTATGATTTTGAATCTACTTATGAAAATAGAGTTTAGATGCATCAAGGAGGATAGCTCACTTGGCAGTGGATGACTCACTCAAAGTTATACCCATCCCTCAGCAGTGCTTCAAAGAAATCACGTCATTGGAGGTGCATAATATTGAAGAATTGATAACATTCTATGTGCCACCGTTGAGTGAGTGGCAACAGAACTCTATTTTATAAATCTGAAGAGTCTCAGCCTCAAGATTTTGAACAACCTGCTCAACAAAAAAGTTTTGAGGAGATGGTACCAACAAGAATACCAATATACTATCCGCAGAAGCTACGAAGAATGATGCATAAGCTTGGAGTTCATATGGGAACTACTAAACATAGGACTCAAGACTTTAACAAGATATGGAGCCAAAGAAGTCCTCAAGCATCACTAAGAAGTGATTTATCACTAAAGGTCTGAGGGTCATCTGCAAATCTTATCAAGATAGAGCCTGTTATAATATAATAGAGGCTGAGATAGAAACTCTTAGTGGTGAAGAAGATGATTCCTAAGAAATTCTTTCTAAAAATGATGAAGAAGTGGAAAGCACACGAAGAGCTTGAAGATGGTGGACAAATAGCTACTATGGATGAACTTAAAGAAGTCAATGATCCAGATCCAACTTTCATGGTGCCCTTTTGCCTGATAAGAAAGTTGAAGAGCTGAAAATGCTACTTTGTGAAGGGATTGCTTTGCTTGGACATATTCTGAAATGCCAGGCTTATCCCCTGATATAGCAGTTCACAAACTAGCCATCAAACCAGATGCAACGCCTGTTAAGCAAGCTCCTAGGCGAATGAGATTGGAGATTGAAGAACAGGTGATTGCAGAAACTAAGAAGCTAATTGAAGCAAGCTTCATCCTAGAGGAGAAGTATGCAGATTGGATAGCCAACATTGTCCCAGTTAGAAAGAAGAATGGTCAAATTCGTCTCTGCATTGACTTCCAGGACCTAAATAAAGCATGCCCAAAAGATGAATTTTTGCTTCCAATATTAGAACTATTAGTGGATAGCACTTCCAATTATGACATGTTCTCATTTATGGACTGATCGTCAGGATACAACCAAATCAAAATGGCACCTGAATATGAAAAAATATACATTTGAACACTATTGGCATCTATTTTACATTCATGCCCTTTGGTTTGAAAAAATCTGGAGCTACATACCAAAGAGCCATGACATATATTTTGATGAGTTGATTCATCAAAAATGGAATGTTATGTCGATGATCTGGTGGTGAAGAGTTTAAATCATGAAAATCACTTTGAAGACTTGAGAATTGTATGAGAGAATCAAAAAATATGATCTCAAGATGAACCCTCTAAAATGTGCATTTGGGGTATCTTCAAAATTCTGGGGTACATTATGCATGAGGTATTGAAGTTGATCTTGCTAAAATCAAGGCAATTATGGAGATGCCTCCACCAGAGAGTTTGAGTCAGCTCCATTATTTACAAGGACATCTCACATTTATCCGTCGATTTATATCAAATCTATCAGGATGCTGTCAACCATTTGCAGGTTGATGAAGAAGGATGCTCCATTCAAATGGGACAAGGAGTGCCAAGAAGCCTTCAATAGCATTAAAACTTACTGGTTGAGTCCACCAATCCTTACAACGCCTACTCCTGGGAAGCCTCTCATTCCATACACAGCTGCATTAGAAGATTCTCTTGGAGCATTATTAGCACAATACAATGAAGAAGGAAAAGAGAATGCTCTTTATTATATCAATCGGAGGCTGATTGGAGCAGAAGTGAGATACTCTCTGATAGAGAAGCATTGTTTAGCATTGATCTTTGCCGTCAAAGCTTCATCAATGATTATTATACTCATCTCAAGGATCGATCCAAGTACTTGATGATAAGACCGGCATTGACGCCACTTGGCAAGATGGGCGATGTACTTTTTGATTGATATCACATATGTTCCACAGAAAGCAGTGAAAGGACAAGTCTTAGCAGATTTTCTAGCTTCACATCCTATCCCTGCGGACTCTTCTCTTAATGATGATTTACCTGATGAGCAAATTATGCTCATTCATGAAAGAGAAAAATCACAAATTTGGAAATGTACTTGATGGACCTCATCGATCAAACAAGTCAGTCTAAATTTTTCGAGAGGGATGGAATCATCTTCATCTGAAGGAGGGATAATGAGACGATCATATGGATTGACCGAGCCAAGAACTAATAATGAAGCTGAATATGAAGTATTAGTGGCGAGTTTAGAAGAAGCCATTTTCATAGGCATTCAAAATCTGCACATCTTTGGCGATTCTCAGCTTATCATAAATCAAGTACTTGGCATCTATAGGATCAACAAGCTTGAATTAGCTTTCTATCGCAAGTGAGTTCTTGAGCTTATGAGCGGAATGCAAATATCACTAACTTCGAGTCTCTTGATCCGAATAGCAAAGTTGCTTAGCAAAATTAGCTAAGAAAATGGCAAGTATGAATGGTGATTATGTCATGATCGGCATATTTACGATGAGTTCTAGAAGCGATAAAGTATCAATCCCAGGTAGAGGGTTACCAAATTTGACCTGACTTAGGTTGCTCCTCATATCCCAAAATGAAGTTGTTTAAGAAGAGCTAAGAATGACATTGCCTCAAAAAGTAAGCCTTTGTGAAGAGTCATGATTGGAGGCAACCTCATCGAATACTTTAAAGAAGGCAGATTACTGAGTAATAAATCACCGACAGCTCAAATCGAAAAGAGAATGCTATGATATGCTTTCGTTAGTGATACTTTATATCATAGATCCTTTGAACAAATGTGGCTACGATGTTTAGATGTAGATGAAGCTAGCAAAGTGATGATTGAAGTCCATGAAAGACTTTATGATGCACATCAGTCAGGTCCCAAGATGGCAGTAAAAATCAAAAGAATGGGTTATTATTGGCCATCTATGGTGAGAGACTGTACTAATCATGCTAAGAAGTATCATGAGTGTCAAGTACATGGCACTCTCATTCATCAACCTCAAATCACCCACACAACAATAGCATCTTGGCCATTTGAATGTTGGTACGGATGTAATTGGACCAATTGATCCCGTCATCGGACATCGCTTCATCCTAGCAACGACTGATTATTTCTCTAAGTGGGCTGAAGCTATCCCATTTAAAGAAATTACTACTGACCGAGTGATCAACTTCTTCACACATAATGTGGTTTATAGATTTGGAGTGCCACGTCGAATAATTTTTGATAATGGCATAACTTTTAAAAGTGTAAAGATTTGTAGATTTGTCGATCGACATAAAATTGATTGGTGATATTCTTCAATATATAATCCAAGAGCAAATGGTTTGGCAGAGGCCTTCAACAAGACATTAGTCAAGCTAATCAAAAAGATTCTTACTATAAATAAAAGAGAATGACATACCAAGCTAGTAGAGGCTCTATGGGCATATCGAACTACCTACAAGACAAAAAGCCACTCCTATTCATTAGTATTTGGGAAGCGGTTCTTCCTTGAAGTTGAGTTGCCTTCACTTCGAGTAGCCATCCAATACAATCTAACTGAAGATCAAAATGCTCATCTGAGAATGGAGGAACTCAACGCGCTTGATGAAATTAGATTACAAGCTCATCAAAATCTAGAAGTCTATCAAGCTAAGATGTCTAGAGCTTTTGACCATACGGTGCGACTTCGAACATTCCAAAAAGGGGAACTAGTCTTGGTGTTGAGAAGACCAATTATTCCTAATCGAAAATTTGGTGGAAAATTTGAGCCTAATTGGGAAGGCCCTTTTGTCATTGAAAAAGTATACCAAGGAGGGGCATACCAACTCATCAACATAAAGGGTGAAAGACCAATGCCTCCAATTAATGGTCGATACTTGAAAAAGTACTATACTTGACGACCATCATTAGCAATAGAAATCCCCACGAAAATAGGGGCATTTTTTTAGTATATCCATTTAGGTTGACATCGTGCTTCATCCTGAGATCCCTAAATAAACCTACTATAGATGGAGAACTTTACCATGAAAATTCTCCTGTTACACATGAGGCATTTTAAATTTTTATATACAGATGAAATCAACGTTGTATGTTAAAATCTTCTTTAGAGTACATCAATTCAAATATAGATGTATTTGTATACTTTTATTTTGAAAATTTTCCTGAATGTACTTTAGAATTCCCCCTGCAATACAGGGGCATTTTTTTTAGTTTATATTAACTTTATTTGAGTTGACATCGTGCAAAAAAACGAGATCCTCAAATATATTCTTATTCAGGTTGACATTGAGCTTTATGCCGAAATCCCTGGATATATCCATAATTGTTACTATCAAGTTGCGAGTCTTGCGAACAAAAAATCTATTTACATGAAAGACAACTAAATGTCAGAAATTTATCTCTCGGCCAAATTGATCAAGTTAGAAGAACTCTCGATTTGGAAG
This sequence comes from Cymbidium sinense, assembly GCA_021442155.1. Classification (NCBI taxonomy): domain Eukaryota; kingdom Viridiplantae; phylum Streptophyta; class Magnoliopsida; order Asparagales; family Orchidaceae; genus Cymbidium; species Cymbidium sinense. The sequence goes on along the minus strand of CM038224.1, from coordinate 121,903,831 downwards.
CTTTCAATTAAGTTGGAGAAACATCAACCTCTACATCCTAAAGTCTAGGACACGGATGGGTTATAAAGGTCGAACTCAACAAGCCCACAAATGGTCGAGTTGCTGACGCTCTCCTCACTCAATGAGCCACGAGAAAAGGCCATAGTGAACGAGGCCCCATTCGTTTGTCTGATGACAAAATCACAAACCCACTATAGCTTAAGTTGAAGATTCAAGTAGGTTCTAAAGGTCAAACTCAACAAGCCCAGATATGGTTTGAGATGCTCTCCTCACAAGCCATGAGAAAGAGTAATGAAAGAGCCCCGCTCATCGATCAATGAAGATGTTCAATCTCAAAATCCGACTTAGTGATTACAAGCAAGTGATCTAGAGATATCTCACTTGATTGATAGATCAAGGCAATGCAGAAAAGCCTCAATTGGTACCTCAAATCAATCTTCATATTACGCAAGTGATATTTCAACCTATTATCAAATGATGATCAAGCTCAAAGCACAGATCAAAGCTATCTCCTCATCAAGTTATGGCCAACCGGAGAAGAAGCAATTTCATAATTCAACAAAGGCGATGATTGAACTAAAGGAATTGTTATGTTAAAAGCGTTGCTAGGCTAATAACTCAACATCAACCTATGTAAGCGGAAGGGTCATCTGTATGTATCCTTCAATCAGTCAGCAAAGCACATGGTTCATGACGTACATACACTTCCTGACAAGTCAATGTTGACAAATCAGGTCAATCCTTCATCAAGTCCATCAAGTTTAAAGCTAGGACAGAAGGAATTTCAAATCCGACCAAGCACGGATAAATCGATTCCCAGTGGATTTCTTCACCAATACAAGCAGACTAATTCCTCTATCAAACCTAACTAAGCATGAAGCTAGGGCTGGAGGAGACTCAAATATGCAAGAACATAAAAGAAAGAGATCTTCAGCAAAACCATTAAAGCAGATAGTAGATGGTGTAAGCGCTCTTATCAATCTGACAAGTTAATTCTGACAAATCGGTCAATCCCTGTCAGTTAGCATGTCCGGAATAGGGTAGCATACCAATGATAAATCCTATCAAAAAACTTCCTAAGCTATTGTAATCAAAGCTAAAATGATCTGAGTTCTGTGGCCAGCCCAAATGGTCAACCAGTTTTCAACAAACGTGACTCGCTTCATGCACGAATCACATTTTTTGGGGTGCATTTGTTGACCTCCATATGTGCGCCATAAATCAAAACATGCTAACAAATCGGTCGATGGACTTGAAGCGATTACGCAAGTGGGTTCAAAATGCGCCGCGTCACAAAATGATTGAAATTCTCGACGACGAACTTTGCCGTCAGCGTTCAAAATATCGAAACTAATATATGATATTGCAAAATCTAACGATCAATGATTAAGCTCAGTTGTGACATGCATGCACATATATCGAGCTCGGGAGGCCGGCGCAAATTGACCTCCGTATTGATCATGTCATTAGCTTTGAAATGTCGAAATCTATCAAATAAGACTATTCACACTCAATTCGAATAAGTCTACACGAAAATCGAGCGACCGAAAATGGCGATGTGCATTTTGAGCTAAAATTGACTTAATTTCGACTTCACAAATGGCTTGATCACAGCCTACTGTTATCAATGATGAAATTATCTTAAATTGATATATATATAATATAAATAAATATATATATATATATATATATATATATATATATATATATATATATATATATATATATATATATATATATATATATATATATATATATATATGTATATATATATATATATATATATATATATTGATTAATATGTATTTATGACGATACCCATATTAAAATCATTTAAATTAATTTAAAATTAATTTAAAAAAATTCAATTCCCCTCAGCAATATATATATTGGTATATTTATCTTAACATATTAAAATCATTTAAATTAATAATTAATTTAAAAATTCAAATTGCCCATAATCTTTCTCCCCTATTTTCAATTTTCTCTACTTTTAAAAAATTAAAAAAAAAAACTGAAAAAGAAAAAACCACCCCCATTTTCCTCAACTTCATCTCTTATTCTCTCCCACTTTCTCTCTCTCTCTCTCTCTCTCTCTCTCTCTCTCTCTCCCCCGTGAGAAGAACAGAAAGAGAAAGAAGCCCGATAAATCTCCTCCCTCTCCGTCCGTTCCGCCCCATCTTCCGTCCGGCGGAATCCGGCGCATCCCGCCACTGAAAATCGCTCCGTCCAGCGCAATCCCGCGCCACCCGCCTCTAGCCCACTGGCCTGTATTCCACGCGACGCAACCGATCCGCGTCCCAGCTGCCCGCAGCCTGCGCGACCCGCAACGATCCGCCTCCGGCCCGCAACTACTCGACCCAATTCGCAAGGCATCCCGCGCACCCGCGCATCCCTCGCACCGGCTTGCTTCACCGATACGGCCACACGTCCTGCGCACGGCCCGCTGGCCGAACCTGAGCCCATTGCCACTCCGACCCACGCGTCTGACCCGAAATCGCCGGAGCCCGCAGTGCAATCCCGCGCACGGCCCACTCCGCTCTGAAGACCCGCGCCTTCCGCTATTCTGCGCAACACAAACCCGACCCGCGCGTCCCGCACCAACTGGCCCACTCCCGCTCTCTAACCCGCGCAAACCCGCTGAACCGACCCGTAGCCGCCGTTCTGAGCTGCGCCGACCCGCCAGACTCCTTCCCTTCAGCCCACAGCCCACTGCAACTCAACCTACAGCCCACCAGCAACCTTCCTTGGCCCGTCCAGCCCTTCTTTGGCCCGTCCAGCCTCCAAACTAACCCAAACTTGTCCCGTTTTCACGGCGTTGCAAGTCGGGGAAGAAAATCATCGAAGTTCTTCTTTGATTTTCATTACCTCCTTTACTTTTAGCCGTTCATTGCAGATCGGGAAGAATGTAAAGTAGATTCTTCCGACTTGTCGCATTCTTTGCTTTAAGCGTCCGTTTTATTTCATTAAATCGGGAAGAATGTCGTCGATGAGAATTCTTCCTTCGACTTTCGCATTCATTACTTTAACCACCTTTTCTTGTGCAATAAATCGAGGAAGAATGTCGTCGGTAGCAATTCTTCCTTCAACTTTAGCATTCTTTTCTTTTAAGTCCATCTTCCCTGGGAAGAATGTCATCGATAATTCTTCTTCAATTTTTGCGTCACTTCTTACTGCAATATATATATATATATATATATATATATATATATATATATATATATATATATATATATATATATATATATATATATACTGTTTTTGCAAGTTTGAAGACTCGTTATTCATGGCGTGACGGGATGAAAAAGCGGTGTGGTGTCATGAACATTCCTTCCTTCGATTCGCAGTAAACCAAAGCTTGTTAGATGTCTCACAGGAAAATCTTTGTAAAATTTTGTCTAATTTCTAGACTTAAAAAAAGGAGAGGATAATTATATATTGTATTGCATGTATTCTTGCAGATTTGAAGACCTTCTTGCTTTAAGCTGACGAGATGAAAAAGAAGGTGTGTCACAAAACACCACTTTCGATAGGCATGCCAAAACAAACACACTCGATCATTATATGGAGAAGACGGAGGTCAAAATTACATCAAATCTTTGACTTAGGAAAAAAAAAAGGGGAGTAAAATGAACTAACAACGCTAAATAAAAACTTGTAATAATTTTGAACTAAAAGCGTCAAATAAGAAAAAAGGAGAAATTAAAATGATATACAACATGTATAGAAAAAAAAAAAAAAAAGAAGAAAAGAATGGTGAAAAACACAAAATCTATCAGTAGATTGAAAGCCTAGTTTTCCTTTCAAACATCCTAATAACCTTTCAAGTAAATGAAATATGATAAGCATCTCCCCTTAGCCTTATTTATAGAAATTAGGAGATCAAAAGAGGGGAAAACTAAATTTAAACAAAAGAGGGGGAAAACCAAATTTAAACAAAAGTGGGGGAAACCCAAATTTAAACAAAAGAGGGGGAAAATCAAATTTAAACAAAAGAGGGGGAAAAAAATCAAATTTGAGGGGTAAATCTTCTTCTTAAAATGACAAACTAAATTATCCTTTGAACCCATAGCATGAAAACGCCTTCTTGCCATCACTCTTCGCAGTAGGCAGAATTGATATTAAATCAAAATCTACATAAATAGATGACGATGCTAAATTCAAATCTATAAAAGTCATAAGTCTTCTTTTAATCAAAAATCAGAGGATTTTATTCTAACTATGAATTTCAAAATCAATGATTTCATTAAGTAGATGATATTAGCTAGGCTATAAACTCCCGCATGTGCCCCGACACTATGCTGAATGCTTAAATTCAAGTGTTTGAGGATGTTGCGCGGGAAACTTCCCGGTTTAGTCTTAGGACTGGGCCCGGGTTAACAAAACCTAAAAACTTATAATAAGAGGTTCAAATCAATAAAATATCTGAGAAGATGATTCTGCCAGGTGACAGTAGATCTAATCCTCTGTTAGCAGCTAAACAGAGTTGACAGGATCTAAACCTCTTAAACATATTCAAATGTTGTTCTATTTTTAAATCTAATTAACTAAAATTAAGTGTCAATAAAAAAATCACCTAAATGAAATTATATCATTAAAAGCTTAAAGCAAAACTTCATCCATCATGCTGTTTGTCGGGGATGTGATTAAGAAACTCTAGCTCACAAAAGAGCGATGTCAAATCAAGTATTTTCTATGTTCACTCTCAATCAATCTCACGCAATGAGGGGCGTGACGTGTCCTCGGTGTGGCCAAGGCTCCATAGATGAAGCGGTTATGAGAGTCCTCGATCGGTGGTTTGGCGGTCCGGCTCCATTATATTACGATCATGACCATATGCCGTATGCTCCCTAATGGCTCTGCCCTTTGAGTTGTGAATCATAGGGTATACTTGATAGGGAAAATAACCCTCTGTTAGTTAAGGAAGACTTAAGATTGTCTCCTTAGATAAATACTACCCCAAGTCTACAAGGATTTCTTGGATGACGTAACCCATGTGTTGCTGATGAGGATCCTTAGGGTTAGGTCATACCTCCTCACTAAGTAGACTAGGGACCCACGCCCGGATGAAGGAACCATGGGATCTAGATGCACGCGTCAATTCCCCAACCATCCGGTTTAAGTTGAAATGATAAATTTCATAATCTAAATTTTGAAACTCTATGTTCTTTAGCGCTTTGCGATTTAATGACTAGCCTTGTCGAAAGTTCTCTCATTTATTGGGAGGGGTAATTAACTATAGGGGGCTTGTGCCTATAGAAAACCTGGAGCCAGATCTAAAGTTCTCACCAAATGAGGATGAAATCTCTGGGTAGTGTCTTATCTACTATCTCATCTGCCTTCTGAAAATTACACTGATACTTTAAACCACTCTTTTTATTGAAGAGGTTGATGGAAAATTTTTGGAGCCCACATATATATATGAATTTACATCCATCACTTTATCTTGCCATTAACATCTACAGTTACTGTGATGATGATTCGATAAGACCATTGGAGATGAATCAATATTGAAGTTCTGTGTGGTAATTTTGCTTAGTGATTGAAAGATTTAATTTTTAATCAAGAGATCTTGAATTCAAGTCCTTACACATAAATTATGTGTGTAAGTTTATAAATAATTTTACTCAAATGTCCTAAAAAATGTAATAGGATTACGCTTTATTCTTGTTTAAGTAGGTACTATTTATTATTGCATAATTTACATTTAAAATCTAAAGACAAAGAAACACAATAATGAGCTCTAAAAAACACATGAAACAAAAGAATTCTAAATATAGAAGGTTTAATTATATTCTTTGTGGTAAATCATTAAAAATATTAAAATTTTGTTAGAAATATAGGCTCAAAATGACAAAATATTTATCTAATAATATTAAAAATGCTAAAGAAATTCTTGATATGAGATAGAACATCCACGTATAATAGAACACAGAAAATGAACTCCATCAATATCTCCCACAGTCCAGTGATCTGTTGCTCCAACCATTCTTCTTCTCAAAAAATATACCTCTGCCGATCGCAATGCGTACCAACTCTGTCTTCTTAAGTGACGTACAGGTTATCCTCTAAGTAATAAATTTGAGAAAATATTACGTGGATGCTGTAGCTACGTCACGTCATCGAATGCAACACGTGTCAAGTATTAAAATATGATTTTTCTTACTTTAAAAGTATCTCGGCATTAGCGTTAGCGCGACTATTAAAATAGCGATGGGAGAAAATATTATCGACATTCGATTTTGACCCAAAAATTTTAGGAATTTTTATTTTTTGTGCGAAATTTTTCACTCCTCTCCGGTCGTGACATTCCCAGAGATTTGCTAAATCTTGAGCATTAAAATTATGGTATTATAGATACAGGTATTTCTTCACATTCTTGAACTTTAATGATTTTAGGTTTTCATAGTTGTTCTATTATCGAATAGGAGCATATTCAGAACATTTGAGTTCTTTAAAGGAAAGGAGACTATTTTGCTAGTTTTTGGAGATGTTTTGCATGTGTACTCGTTGTACTCTCATGAGGGTATACCCCATTTTTTTCAAAATTTTCAACTGTGGGGCTTGTCATATATTTAACATATCCCATTGTAAGATGTTTGAAGATATTTCATGAAGAATTTGATGATTTTTGGGGCTGTTTTGCATGTATACTCTCTATACTCTTTATGGACTCCGAAAATTTGCCACCGACCTCTCTGATGATGAGAGTATAATTTCAGAAGGTAGATGGAATAGTAGATAAGACACTACCCAGAGATTTTACCCTCATTTTGTGAGGACTTTAGATATGGTTCAGGTTTCTATGCAATCACTAGTTAATTACCCCCCCGTCTGAGAACTTTCGATTAAGGCTAGTCATTAGATCATTGAATGCATAGCATATAGTAGTAGCATGTGAAGTTTCAGAATTTAAAATTTATAAAATTCATTATATTTAACTTAAAGCGGATGGTTGGGGGAACGATGATGCGCCCGATCTAGATCCCATGGTTCTGGCATCCCGGGCTATCATGATCCTTAGTCTGCTTAGTCAGAGGAGGTAGTCGACCCAACTTGACTGAAGGATCCTTGTCAGCAACACATGGGTTACATCATCCAATGTGTTTGTAGGGTGGTGTTTGTCAAGGAGACAAAAAGTCTACCTTAACTAACAAGAGCTTTTGCCCAATCAAGTATACCTATGGTTCTCAAAGGCGGTATTGGAGAACATAAGCTACAGTATGACCGTAATATAATGGTGTCATTTAACAACCACATGAGGACTCTTCATTAACTACATCATGTGAAGCTACTACAAAACCATGCATGAGGACACGTGCGCGTCCTTGCTAGCATGAGATTGTTTGAGTAAACATAGTTGTATTTGATTTAACTTTTCTTTTGTGAGCTAGAGTTTTCTTAATTTGTCACCTAAAAAAAATAATTGCGGATGGTGAATTGGATTTTTTGCTTTAAGTTCTTAAAATTAAATTTCAAGCATTTATAATTTGGTGATTTATTTGATTTTATATTTGCATTGATACTTGAGTTTGATTAATTCAATTTGAGGTCGGAAGTACATTTTTATGCTAAGTATCCCCTCCGGTTGAAATTTTTATTCAACACAGTCATCATCAAGGTGGTTTATTATTTCACAGTTTCAGATTGTGTCGACTATATTAATTTAATAATAGAGAATCAGATCTGCTGTCATATGATAAAATTAGCTTTTCAGATGTTTTGTTAGATTGAAGATATTATAATAACATCATTTGATTTTTTTAGGTTTTGTTAACCCGGACCCCGTCCTAAGACCCAACCGGGGATCAACCCGTGCAGCATCCTCAGACACTAAATTTAAGCATTCAACATAGTGTCGGGGCCCATGCGGGTGTTTACATCATTTAATTTATTGTTTCAGATCTTATCGACTCTATTAATTTAATAATAGAGGATCAGACCTAAATTTATATTTTGAGGATTTTGAATTTGAGAATATGAATAAAATATAAATATTTTGATAATAGTTACCCTAGTTGATATCTTGTCAACTCATTATCGATAGGGAGTTAGGAGATAGTTATATCTTGTCAAATGATAGAATTAGCTTCTTAGATATTTTCTTGATAAAGCTATAACATCATTAGGTTTTGTTAACAAACCGGTCAGACAATGAATCAATCATGACATCCTTAGACATTAAGTTTAAGCAACATAGTAGGCTCATCGTGTATAATAATTTTAGGTTGTTTTATGTTTGAATTATGAGATTGATTTTATATTTTCATTTTTAATCCAATTTAGCCTACGCAGCCTTTTCAGACATTAAAATTTTCACTTGAAATCTCTGTGTCCGAGCACATGCAGTATTTATAGGTTAGCTAATTTCATCTAATTAATGAAATCATTGACTTTGAAAATCATAATTTGAATGAAATTTCTTGATTTTTGGTTGAAGGAAGCCCTATGATTTTTATAGATTTTGATTTAGTATCACCTTCTGTCTGCTTATGCAAAGAGTTGCAGATCAGGAGGCAAAGAAGGCATCATAAATTGATCTAATATCTTATTAGATTTTTCAAATTAATATTTAATATATTCCAATTTAGCCTGCGCAGTCTTTTTAGACATTAAAATTTGTACTTGAAATCTCTTTGTCCAAGCACATGCAGGTATATCTAAGAATGCCTTAATTAGCATACGTTGCTTATGCGATTGTTTTTGAATCCGGTGATATAGAAGATGTTATAGATTAATCTAATATCTTATTATATTTTTTAGATTAATATTTAATTGACTCCAATTTAGCCTACGTAGCCTTTTTAGACATTAAAATTTACACTTTAAATCTTTATGTATTACATAAGTGTATCTAAGAATGCCTTAATGTCTTATGTTGCTTGTATATGCTATGAATCTAAATGATATTATAGATTGATCTAATATCTTATTAGATTTTTTAGATTAATATTTAATTGATTCCAATTTAGCATGCATAGCCTTTTCAGACATTAAAATTTGCAATTTAAATCTCTATGTCTGAGCACATGCAGGTGTATCTAAGAATGCCTTAATTAACACATTATGTTCGCTTGTATAATGGGTTGCGAATCCGGTGGCATAGAAGATGTTATAGATTGATCTAATATCTTATTAGATTTTTTAGATTAATATTTAATTGATTTCAATTTAGCCTATGCAGCCTTTTTAGACATTAAAATTTGCACTTTAAATCTTTATGTCTAAGCACATGCAAGTGTATCTAAGAATGCCTTAATTGATGCCTTCTGTTTGCTTGTACAATATGTTGCTAATCCGACGGAGTAAGAATTTTTTTTAAATCTTATTCATTTATTTATATTAACAATCATTTATTTGTATTTAGTTTATAGATTATTGAGCTCTTTGGATTTTAATGGAGCTTAGCTCGTGATCTTGAAGCTCATGAGGCAACTATCAAGATCCTTTGGAGGCTTTACTTAAATTTTGTTCTTGTTTGGAGACAAACCCTCAAGTTCATTAAAAGTCTTATTTATGATCGTCAACAAAGTCAGTCTCCTAAGATCATTCTTATTTAAAGACTTTTAGAATTTTATATGTAGGTTTATTTTTTTAATTTATCATTTTCAAATAAGTTCAATTTAAGCTCGTCAACACTTTTATTTGTTCTAGCTTAGGTCTCTTGTCAGTCCAAAATTCGGCAGCCTCCCGACGTCTTCCCCACATAGGGGGCTGCATCGGGGGCTATTCCACCTTCCCATCACTCTGAGCATCAGTCTTGCTATGGTGTGATCTTCTAGATTAGTTCAAGCATATGAGCCTTCAGAACACGCAAAAGAGCATATATGTAGGTCTATTTTTTAAATTTATGATTTTCAAATAAGTTTAATTTAAGCTCATTAAATACTTTAATTTTATTCTAGTTTAAGTCTCCCATCAAAATTTGGCGACCTCCTCGTCCCATAGGGGTTGCATCGAGGGCTATTCAACCATCACTCTATGAGCATAGCGGTGGATCTTACCTTCTACGGTATGGTCTTCTAACCCGCTGAGCATAGTCTTGAAACACATAGCACAATATAGTTGCATATATATATATATATATATATATATATATATATATATATATATATATATATATTTCTTTTTTTACTTATTTCAAGTATATATATATTTTTGACTTATTCCTTTTTGAAGAGGGGCAAAGAGTTGGTATCTGTAGGTCCACCATTGGCATGGTACGCAATATCTTTATGACATTCAGTAAATTGTCAATAACATTTTTTTTCAAATTTGAAAACTTCTTCAAGCTTTTTCACTCATTAATATTTTTCTTCACGCTTAGATAAGGACTTGGCACAAGGGATGCTCCTTTCCAACGAACAAGAGCTTCTTTGAGATCATCAACCCTTTTCAATACTTCCTCATAACGCCATCTCAAAAGTTGAATAAGTGACCTCTCATGGATGCAAGAACCTTTTAGAAACCTCTCAATGTACATTCTAAGAGGAACATCTAATTCTTTCATTAATACGTTAAGTATTTTTGCCCCTTTATTTCTCTCTCGCTTAACAATATTTACAATACCCTTTGTAGCAGTAACATTCTTTATCTTTCTAAGTGCTAAAGAAAGTATATCCGCTGAAGGCATCACCATAGAAAGCTTCGAACAAAGATTATTCCTTTAAAAGGGACATAGCGGCTAAATTATTTCGGCAAGCAGTCAAAGCTGGTCTACAATTACCAGAAATTAAAAGGCCTAAAGAAGCTGATCAAGTCAATAATCAAAATTATTGTCCCTATCATCGGATGATCAATCATCCTATAGAAGATTGTTATGTCTTCAAGGATTGGCTAGAAAGAAAGTATCAGGGAGGTGAATTTACACTATTCGATTATGTTCTCGTCAACCCTAAAAGAGAGTCTACAAGGATTATTACATCCTCTTCCGTATCATCCATCAAAGAGAAAAAGAAGGAGAAATTAGTTCAGACTAAAGAATGGGAAGCATAGTCTCAAAAGGTAAAATCAAGCTTAAAAGGTGTCCTAGTGTTAAGTGGAAATCACCACTTGGAACTTACATTGGACTTAAGAGAGATGCCTAAACCAAATATTTGGGCTTCTCAATGGCATTTTGATAAGGATACTTCATCACAGCATGAGGAGCAGTCTATTAAACGCATGCCACATAAGTCAAAGAAGCTGACTAAAAAAAAAGAAGATTAAGAAGAGAATTATAACTCAAAAGATCATTAATAATTTAAAAGAGTATCACCAGCTGACAAGACAACCATTTAGGCTTGCAAAATTTATGCCTAAACCTCACATTATTGAATTGAATGAAGAAGATAATGGTGAATCTTGTCCAATAGAGATATGTCGAATCATTTATGTTATATTAGATATTTTTTAGCATCAGTTACTCTAAAATGATAAGGGTAGTCAAACAGACTCGACCAATCCATGATTTTTATGAAGGCAAGAAGACGAGGAGTTAACATCAATTTTGTTTAATGACTCAAGAAGATAAGTTTAGATGAAGATTTATATTTTCTACGAGAAGATTGGACTCATCGATATCATCACGTATGAAATGTATGAAGTTGAAAAGTAAGTATAGCCCTTTTGGTCAATCCTCTAGAATAAGAAATGAATTTGAAGAAACTACATCTTCAGAAGAATCTGAACAAGATAAGGTGATTTAAGTTCAGTTGAGAAGTGATAAAGTCACCTTCATCAAAGAGGAAAATACAAATAAAGACAAAGGCAAACAAATTGAAGTCAACGAAGATATCATTCCTAAAAATCTCTAAAGCCTAAATTAAGAGCGATAGATTATTATATCACATCGAGAAAGATGTGGCAAAATATTTTATTATTTCTAAGATGTATACTTCCATCTTCAATCTATGCGAAATAAAATGAAGACAGAAATATACTCTTTATGCATATTTGGATACCACATAGATCCACAGATATTCTTATTGAGGGTGATGAGGTATGACATTGAGGAGAAGTGTACTATCTCGAAAGATAGAAGTCACCACCATATAATGGACCTAATCACCTAAATAAGGACTCATAATGACAATGATGTACTAGATTCTTTTCTTTACATGAAAAAGTAAAGTAGGGTTTATTTTAAATCGGGTTCATTAAGTTCCCCACAGGGGCAAGCGCCCATAGTTAATTACATCCTAAGGAGGGGGATTCCTTAGGAATACTCTTGATTAAGGTAAATGATCGTTGTCTCCAAAGATTTCAATAGTTAAGGCTATCAATTAATTTCTTTATTTTTAGCAAATCAAGTGGGATCGATCAAGAGGAGGGAGTTCTTATCAAAGCCAAATGAAAGTGAGTAGGGGATGTTTAGGATACTAGGAAGCATAATAAACATCCCAAACTATACTATGGTTGGGCTTTACATTTTTGAAATTGAATTATTTATTTGAGTTGAATTTTTATTAGAAGTTTAGTGCTTATAATTCCACAATACAAGGTTATGGAAATGCCTAAGAGGTGAGGATTTATACTTATGGCCCGCCAAGGGGAGAAGCAACCTCAAAACCTAAATCTAGGGAGCTTTTGTGAGGGTCAAAAGTATGACCTAAATCTAAAATGAAAATGGGTAATTGGTTTACCTCCACAAGAGAAGATAAATCACCCAACTTGACAACACACGGGGTGGCCACTAACTCCTCCTATGATTTTAAATTCATGTAGGCAATTCATATGCTTTATGCAAGATATCATTTATTATTTATTTTAGAAATAGACTAAGTCCTTCAACTCACTCTAAGATAGATCATGTAAGGGCATGAAAATGACTAGATCTAATGCAAAATATATTACATTTTACTTTTATTTTGGACAATCATTTGACTCGCTTATAGGATTCATATGCATGAGAAATAAGATTATGGGCCAAAATAAAGGGGAGGTGTGTTTCCACTTTGGCTCTCATAGGTCAAGCCAAGTTCTCTGAAAAAGGTGGAAGCCCTCCAATCAAGTGTGAAACAATATGCTTTTTATGCATTATGTTATAAAAAGAAATTCTCATCCAGCCAAGGGGTTGCTAATTCTTTTATCTTGATTTAACTTAAGCTTTAGGTGAGGTTATGAGTTGTTTATTTTTAATTTTGAGTTGATTAATTTAGTAGAAGATTTATTTTCTCCTAAGAGCCTAATCTTCATCGAGGCCATACATCAAAGTAAGAAAGAAACTAGGAAAATATGCCATCTAAACGCACAAGCTAAGCAAAACATCAAACATTTTATAAAGCTAATGCAAAAGAATAAAAGGCCAAATGTGGGGTACCAAAGAAAAATAAATTGGGTAGCCAGCTCTACAACTCGGATTACAAATGAATTAATTTACAATCAAATAAGGAAATTCATGTTATGTGGGTCTTCATTTCTTCATCTCTTCTTTCTTCTTTCTTCTTTCTTCATTCTTCTATTGGTTCCTTCTTTCGGATGGTTGGAAGGTGGTTTCTCCAAAGGCTTCACATGATACATAAGATGTAATCTTATGACCAATGCTCATCTTAATCCCCCATAAAAATCATTCCAAAATCCTAATTACAGAATTTACATTAAAAAGAAAAGTAAATCTAACTCACCTGTAAAATAAAGATTAGTTAAACAAACCATACAAATCCCAAACATGTATATTGGACTTAGCACCCCACACATGGGTAACCAAGTCCACCTGGCATATTGGATTATGCTTAGGGGTATAAGCACCTGCACAGCAAAAGCATTTATATTTTTATTTATGACGGCGCCCCTTAAGCACAATCCCCTGTAGAAGATAATGATTAGGCTAGATCATCCTACCATTCATTCTATGCAGATACACCCTAACATCCAGACTAAAATATTACATTACAAAACAAAAGCAAATATCAAATCATGCACCACCCTAACATAGGACTAAAAGTGGTGACTTAGTCTAATGTGTGTGCTTAAAAAGATTTGTGTGGTGTGCTTAGCTATGATTTTAAGGCTTAGCTTTTCTAAGTGTGAAGATGTTCAACTTAGATGGGTGGTTCCATTTAAGTGATTAGTTCATTTGGGTGATTTTTATTTTGCAATTTATTTTGGTTTAAGTGAATCCTACAATTAATTACTAAATTATAAAGAGAGAGAAAAGAGAAGAGAACTTCTCTTTCTTTCCCAACCTTAAGTAATTTCTAAAGTTAATTCATATTTTATTTTATTTAGTAAATATTTTATTATGTGTTTTAATTAATCCTAAGTTTAGATTTTCCCTAAACCAACCTATCAAAAGAAAGGCATTTTAAGATTAAGTAAAGTGAACTAATCTCACAAAATACACATCACTTCATTTCTTTCCCAACATGTATAACATGCATATGAATGAATCCTAAGCATATCTATACATACAAATGGAAATGTTTAGCATACTTTATGATGAATGCTAAGAAATATTACTTAAGAAAATTGGGATGCTTTATGATGCATGATTTTCATTAAGTAGAAAAGAGGGGATTTCTTTTATCCATTATTCACATGCACATATATATATATATATATATATATATATATATGGCATAAGTGAGTACGACGCCATTGTTAGCACCAGGGGTGTAAGGTACAATACCTACTTAGGGCTGCTTAAAGCCTCGCAGGTTGTCGGACTAATATACCACTTTCCTTAAATACAAACACATGTACAAAAGAAATGAATGGAAAAAGAAAGATGCAAAAAGTTTGTATTTATTTGTTTGTTTGTTTTGTTTATGCAATTTATATGTACAAGTGTGGATTTACTTATTAAGTAATAGCATATGAATGGATAGGAATGGGGTTAGGCAAGTGTTGTGTTCTTTTCAAATGAACTATATACTTTGCCAAATCCTATTCAAAACTATGCTAAAAGAAAAGAGAAGGAAAACCACACTATGTAGATCTTCATATTTATATCCACATGCAAGCTTATAAATAATTGTAAGTAGCACACTTTTAGTTTTAGGTGTTTGATTTATAGATTTTGAAAATAGTTTTGGATTTAGTAGTGAATATCCATTCATATTTTTACTTTAGCCAAAACATGCAATTTGACATAAAAAAATATTTCATTTTAAATTTGATTTTTAAAAGGTATGAATGCATGAATTTCATATGACATACACATTTAGCATGCTAAGAAAGAAATAAAGTGATGAAAGCAATGTAAATTCATTCACCCTAATTAATTCCTAAAGATAATCTTATGAAATAAGAAAGTTCAAAGTGAATCAAAGTTTGTTTAATGTGATTTTTGTTTTGAATTTGTTTTATGTTTGATTTGGAAATGTGAAAGAATTTTTTGCTGTCCTAACCCATTTCCCCATATGAGTTAATTTGGTTTGTTCTTAGGATCATTAAGTGATTTTTATACTTTATTTAGGTTAAGGTGTGAATTAAGTGTGCTAATTACCCCACCTACACCACCTTAGCATAATCAAATAATTATGAGCTAATGATATGACATAAAACCACACAAAAAAAATTTAAATCACAATACCTAAGAAGAAAAGGGCCTGCATTTGACTCATGATTAATGATTAATTAAGCTAAGATTTAAGTTAAGGATTTCACTAACCCCTTTCACACATGTGAATTGGTTTTGATTTTCTTAATGTAGTTAAGTTATTAAACACCTAAGCATATACCCAAGATGGATTAGTTAAATTGAAGATTTTAGAATTTTATTAAATTAATTAGGTAATTAGTGGGTTAATCCTTAATTAAATTTGGATTAAAGAAGAAAGAGGGGTTTAAGGAATAGCTTAAGGAAAATATCCCAAAATTATTTTAAACCTCCTATTTTAAACAAACATTAATCAACTCAATTAAGAAATCAAATCACTAATTACACACTTAATTAAACTAATTACATTGAGAGAGGAATAAATCCAAATACCCTAATTAAACCATTAATAAATCCCAAGAAAATTAGGGGGGAAGTCATCCCACTAAATATACATGAGAAGTTTGAGATTAATTAATGAAATAATCAGAGGGTAATTAGCCTAATTAAATTCCAAATAAAACCCAAGTTTAGAAGATAACACTATTCAAAATTCATCAAAAATCAATTTTATAATATTCTATATTCAATAATCTTTCACATGCAATTTAGTTCACATTTTTTAAATTTTTCTACACTTAGATATGAATTTTTGAAGTTTCCTTGATTAATTAAGTCATTTAAATCCCTAATTATATCGTTAATCCTGTCAGTGCCATATGGAGGCTCGCACAATGGGATTCGATATTTAAGTTGTCACATCATAGCGTCCGTCGGCACATACATATTTTCTCTCAGATCGATTTTGATGGGATGGTGAGATAGATCTGATTCTAAAGGATTAAACGTGGGATCTACATATTTTAATCACAGTCATCCATCCAAAATGCACCGATGGATGGTTCGTGATTCACCCTTGATCTTCCTTGTGGGAGATGGACACCATCCATCTTCTAAGGGAAGATCCGAGCTCAATTGAGCTCAGATTAAAATAAAATTCAACTCACACCATCATCATGCAATGAAGATCACATTTAAAGGCTAGAATTTCATGAGATGAGACTTCACTTCACAAGGACTAGACCACCTTAATAGGGTGAGCTTCAGGTTTGCTTACCTCATCGGAGGCTATCACTGGCGCTCGATTCCCTTGGAGAAGCTTCGTCTAGTGGAGATGAAGCTTTGCTCAAGTTTGGAGGTGTTGAGATTGGGTAGATCCTTCTAGAGGCCAACTCCACCTTCACTTGAGATCAATTTTGGTTGAAGTAGCACCTCACTTACCTTCGGAGCTTGGGAACATGCTTGGGTGAATTCGATTAAGTTCCCTGATGAAGCTTGCAAAGGGAATTGGAGTAGTTTTGAGTGTGGGGTGAGATTGAATTTCAATGAAGCACCCCTACTTTCAATCTTGGAAAATTGAGAAGATGGGAATTCTAACTCACTCTAGGAAGCTTAGGAACACTACCTATGGCTTGCTCTGAGTTCCTATGCTTCAATTGAATAGGGTCGAATGAATTTTCAGTGAAATTAGGGGGAGTATATCTCCCCCTAGAGCAATCAGACGACTGAGTCTTATCTTGCCATTTTGATCCAATTGAGCTCCATGAATGGGTTTGTTAAGTTATTAGAGGTGTCCTTGCATTCAGTTTGGCCTAAGGAGTGGAGTAGTGGAGCTCCCATGTGATCAAATCAATTGGAGGAGGGATTCCATGTGGCCAATTTCATGCAAGTGGTCGGTTTTGACCTTAGGCTAGGTTGGGCTGACCCAAACCCATTAGGTTAGGTGCATCACACTCAATAGTGTCCACTTGGTCCACTAAGTGATGGAGGTGGGCTTCTTTCTTTTGATGAGATTGAGAGAACGTGGGTATTGGGGGAGAAGGAAGAAGATATGTTGGATAACTAGCTCCCACCAAGGATTGCCAGGTTTGGCCACCAAGCTCTCAAACCACAAGAATAACTCAAAATTTTGCAATTGCCAAAAGTTCCCTTTCATTCTAATAAGAGGCTCTTTCAAAGAAAAGAATTCAAAAAAATATGGAGGGAAAGGTGGGTGGCCACATTAATGTGAAGCAATAAATTGCCTCATTATTTTATGCCATCCACCCATTTCACATGCTATTATTTTATGTGGATTCAACCACCTCACATGTCATGCTTTGAATTTTTAAATGCAAAATTTCAAACATGGAGTTTCTAGAAGAAAATTAAAATTACATAAATAAAAAAAAGATGAAATCATAAAATGGGCCTTGAAATAATGGGCTAAGTCTTCTTCTTTTCTTGAATTTTCTGGTGTCTACATCACTAAGAGAGTGCCAAGTGGTCATGAAGAGGATTTGACCAAATGCCAAGTGGATTTGGCCAAAATTTACCTTATGTCCTAGGGGTATAATGGTCATTTAGCTTGGGTTTCAATTTGAATATGTTTGAAAAGTAGGGTGGGCCAAGTTTCAATGGATTTGGAGTTGGTTTGATATGATTTGGCTCATGTTGATCCATTTAGGTCAAAATGGGTCAACTTGACCAATTGGTCAAATTGGGCCAAATCAAGGATTGGGTCAAGTTCATATGACCATTTGAAATATTTTGGTGGTATTAGTTTGATTCAATTTGGTTTATATTTGGTTTTGATTCAATTAAGTTCATTTAGGTCAAATGGGTCAAGTTGACCAAATTGACCCATTTGACCTATTTGTTAGGTGGGGTTGGATGTTTGGTTGTATTTAAAATGGATTGGTATCTTTGTTTTCAATCAATTTGGTTTATATTTGAGTTTGGCTCAATTTACCTTTTAGGTCAAGTTGTTCATGGTCAATTGGGCTAGTTAGTGGCCAATGAGGCTTTGGTCAAGTTCAACATCATTTTGGATTGAACTTGATCCATTGGTTTCAATCAATTTGGCTTAGATCAAGTTTGACACATTTTGACTTTTAGGTCAATCAACTTGGATCAAGTGGCCAATTGGGCTAAGTTAGGCTCAAATGTTGACTTGGTCAAGTTCAAACATTAATCATAAATGAGTTTTGATTTATGGTTTCAATCAATTTGGCCTATGGTGGATTTTGATGGGTTTCATTTTGGCTAAGTGTTGACTTGGTCAATCTTTACGTTTGACTTAGTTTGACCTAATTTGAGTGATTGATCATCTCATGATGATTGTTGATCATGAGAGGCTTAGGTGGGCTTAGTTCAATCCAATTTGGTTAGGATTAGAATTTGGCTCATAAGGGTACTTTAAGTCACTTTGGATAGTGAGCCTAAGTAGGTCAAATGGCTTGGTCAAAGCTTGATTTGAGTTTGATTGAACTCACATATGGACTTATGATTGAAATATAAATCCATTTTAAGTGGTTTGAAGTCAAATGGGTTTTGATTCATTTGATAATTTCAAGTTCAAGAACATGAGTTTGACTTAGGTTTGATTTTTGAATTGAGTTTTGGTTTGATGAAAGTTTGTGTTTATGTTTTGGATTCATGATTGAAGGATTGATTGAATCATAAGAAAAATCAAGAGTTTGGCTTGATTTGAAATTGATTTGGCTAAGTTCAAGATGTTGACTTGAAAGGCTTAGGTTGGATTTTGGTTGAATTTGGGTTTGATTTTTGGTGTTAGTTTTGGTTGTTTGAATTTATATTTCATTTATATATTTGAATATAAATGAAAATATTAATGGGCCATCAGAAAATTTTATGAATTTGAAGTGGTTTGAATTTGATTTAGGCTAAGTCCTTAAGAGGGAAATAAAGGACTTAGGAAAAATTTCTTGATTTGGATTTGAATTTTGGATTTAGTTTGATTGATTTGAATTTATATTTCATTTATATATGTGAATATAAATGAGAATATAAATGGGTTGTGAGAAAATTTCATGAATTTGAATTGATTTATATTTGATTTATGCTAAGTCCTTAGGAAGGGATCAAAGGACTTAGGGAAGATTTTAAACTTGGAATTTCAATCATAAGCTTCAATCATTAGTTTCAATCATGGGTTTCAATTATATGGGATTGATTTGGATTTGAAGGAAATCAATTAAGTTGGAGTTGATTTAAGTTTGAATTGGAGGAAAGAAGAGAGGAATTTGATTCAAGCTATAGGGTAGGCAAATTTTCCTAAGACCCCGTGAGGCATGACCTATTCCTATGGCTAATTCTTTTAAGTCTCTAAGGCTAGGTTGAGTGTCCACCTAATCATTAGATGTGTCTTAAAATTAAAGAACTCTTAAAGTCTAAAAGAAGTCCTATGTATAAGATGGAGGGGTTGAGAACTCATCCTAAAGATGAGATTAACAAAGGGCGCCCAATAGGTGTGACAACAAGGAACACCGCACGGTTGACCAAAAATGATCAACAACAAATGATCACAAGCACTAACAGAAATGGTCTACTCTTAACCCATGGTGTAGAAAGAATTGAGCTTAGGTAATGTGACTCCTGTCAAGACATAAGAGAGGAAGGAGGAATCTAGGGATAGAGTATGTGAACCTTCCACTAGGGAAGCAAGTTCAAATCATCCATAAGGGGATGAAAGGTTTAATTTGATTTGAGTCTCGTTGGGGAGAAATTTGATTTGTTTAATTAAGTTCCACTGAGGAAGAGGGTTGAATTTGTTTCAATTTGTTATTTATTTAATTGTTTTATTTTGACTCCACTGGGGATGGAAAAGTGAACTCTCCACTAGGGAGGCAAGTTCAAGTCATCTACAAGGGAGGAAAGGTGAAATATGTAGAGGGATTAGAATTTTAGATCCGCTGGGGAGTTAGAAAGATTTATATCTCACCGAGGAGAAGCAAAAGATCTAATTTGGATTGATTGATTATTTGCTTATTTGTTTCACTCCACTAAGGGAGGAGGGTTGAATTTGTTTTAGATTTTTAGATTTTGGATCTTGAAATGGACCTTGTTGGTTTGCGATGGACCGCACTAAGTAGGAGCCTGGGAGACCTAGACCTAACTCTGATTTACCAATCCAAAGGGGTAGTCTTACTAAACACATAGTAGGACTGGCCAACGAAAGGGATGCCTTTCGGTATCATGTAAGAAGAAAGCAGACTTACATCTTCTAAGGACTAGTGGGGTGACCCATTGGAAAGGTAATGGATCGAACCCAAACTAGGGCTGATTATTGAGTGAATGCCGCTAGGGGACTTAGATCAACTCAAAGATAGTCAAGATTAATTTTATTTTTAGATTTATTTTGATTATGATGGATCCCATCAATTTATGATGGATTGCACTGAGCAGGGGCCATGGAGGCCTAGACCTAATTTAGATTTACCAATTCAAAGGGAGTAGTCTATCAACCACAAGGTAGGACTATCCAACCAAGGGGATGCCTTTCAGTTTGCAATGATCAAGTCTTAAGAAGAAAGTACGAGGACTCACATCTTCTAGAAATAAGAAACCACTGGGGTGATTGGTTGGGCAATGGAGAACCCACCAGACTGACTATTGAGTGAATTCCACTGGGGGACTTAAATTAGATCAAAGATAGTCAAAGATTAATTTCATTTTTAGTTTGTTTTGATAGATTCTGTTGGTTTACAATGGATCACATTGAGAAGGAGCTTATATCAGCCTAGACCTATCTTAGATTTACTGAACCAAAGGGAGTACATTCCCGATCGATGGGAGAACTATCCGACCAAAGGAGTGCCTTTCAGTTTATAATGATCAATTTGAGAGAAGAAAGCTCAGGGACTCACATGTTCCACTACAAAAGACCACTAGGGGTGATTGGTTTGGGCAACAAATCAACCCGACCTAGGGTCTGGCCGATTTGCTTCATGGTAGAAAGAATGCGTCATAGTCTTACATCTTCCAAAGCGGAATGACTATCGGGGTAACCTGCTTGTGGCAAAATAGATTGAACCTGACTTAAGGAATTACGGAGTGAGTACACCAAGGATTTATCTCAACTCGTAGTCAAATTTCTATAGGGAGTTCTAGACACGCAAAGATAGGATGCTTGCTTGGAAAAGGGGCCCTTTGGGGCTTGAATTCTAATCCACAAGTGAATTAATTGTTTGTTTATTTAGTTTGTTTATCATGGACCTTGTTGGTTTGCAAGGTATCAAACTGAGAAGGAGTTTGTATCAGCCTAGACCTATCTCAAATTTACTGAACCAAGGGAGAACTTGTGCATTTGCTGAACAAATTCTCCAACCATAGGGGAGTCTACTAGGAAAGGGGACTGTCCAATCCAAAGGTAACCCAGGTGATGTCTAAATGGGCTCGCAAAGGACGTGATCCAAATAGAATGCCCTATTGACCTCATTTTTAGAATGATCTCTCAACACCTCCATCTTAGGCTTAGGATTCCTCTTAGACTTTAAGAGTTCCTTAGTCTTAAGACACATCTAGTGATTAAGTGGACACTCTCCTAGCCCTAGAAGACTTAGAAGAGTTAGCCATCGGAATAGGTCATGCCCTAGAGGTGTTAGGAAAATCTCCCACCCTTTAGCTTAAACCATTCCTTCTTTCAAGTCAAACTCCAAATCAATTCCGTTATTCAATTCCATGATTGAATTCTATGATTGAAACCCATGATCAAAATTCATCAAAAATTCATAAGTTCAAATTTTCTGTCCTTAACCCTTTCTTAAAGACTTAGCCAAAATCATGATTCAAACCTATTCAAATCATTGAGATTTTCTCATGATCCATTTATATTTTCATTTATATTCATATTTATAAATGAAATATAAATTCAAACCCATCAAATCAAATTCAAAATTCAAAATCAATTCATGAAATTTCCTTTAGTCCCTTTAATTTTCCATTAAAGGACTTAGCCAAAATCAACTCCAAAGTTTGATCAAACCTATTCAAATCCATGGGATTTACTCAAAACTTATTTATATCCTCATTTATATTCTCATATATAAATGAAATATAAATATAACTCAATTCAATCAACTCAAATAATTAAATTCCAAATTTAAAATGCTTGAAATTTACCTTTAATTTTATTAATGGATTAAACCTATACTTTGATCAAACTCATTCAAACTTACGGGATTTTCTCAAAATTTATTTGTATCCTTATTTATGTTATCATATATAAATGAAATATACATCAATCAAATCCAATTCAAAAATTAAATTTCAAATTAAAAGTCCTCTTAAATCCTTTAAATTCTCATTAATGGATTTAACCCAAATCATTATTAAACTCTTTCAAATTCTTGAAATTTTCTCATGATCAATTTATATTCTCATTTATATTCACATATATAAATGAGATATAAATTCAAACAATCAAAACCAATTCCAAAAATCAAACACAAATCCACTCAAAATCAAATATAAGCCTTTCAAGCCAAAATCTTGAACTTAGCTAAATCACATTCAAATCAAGCCAAACTCTTGATTTTCTCTATGGTTCAATCAATCCTACTATCATGAGCTCATATATAAATCCAAACCTCAATCAAACAATTAAAACCCAAATCAAAAATCAAACCCTTCATATTCTTCCTTTGAATATAAACTTTTCAAATGGATCAAAATCCATTTGACTTCAAACCTCTTGTAAATTGATTTATATTTCAACCATAGGTCCATATACAAGATCAATCAACTCCAAATCAAGCTTTGACCAAGCCATTTGACCCACTTAGGCTCACTTGACCCAAAGTGACCTAAAGTACCATTATGAGCCAACTTTTGATCCTAACCAAATTGGATTGAACCAAACTCATATATCCCTCTCATCATGATCAACAATCATTATGGGATGATCAATCAATCAAATTGGGTCAAACCAAGTCAAACCTAAGGGTTGACTAAGTCAACACTTAATCTAAAATGAAACCTAACATGGACAAAATCCACCATATGCTAAATTGATTGAAACCATTGATCTAAGTTCACTCATGACTGTTTGAACTTGAGCCAACATTTGAGCCTAACCTAGCCTAATTGGCTCATTGAAAAGTTGACCCATTTTGACCTAAAGGGTCAAAATGTGTCAAAACTTGATCTAAGTGAAATTGTTTGAAATGAATGGATCAAGTCCATTCCAAATCACTTGTGGAACCTAACAAAAGCCTCAATTGGCCAACTAGACCCAACTTAGTCCAATTGACCTTAGACCCAATATGACTTAAAGGGGTGTCATGTTGAGCCAAAAGTGAACCTAACCCAGATTGATTGGGAACAAATATACCAATCCACTCCATATGACTAACCTAACCTAAAACTACCCTTGACCTAACCCAAATAGGTCAAATGGGTCTAATAGGTCAACTTGACCCATTTGACCTAAATGAGTCATATGAGCCAAAACCAAATCTATACCAAATTGAACCAAACCAAAGGCACCAAAACATTTCAAATGGTCATATGAACTTGACCCGACCCTTGGTTTGACCCAATTTGACCTATTGGTCAACTTGACCCAACCACCCATTTTGACCTAAATGGATCAACATGAGCCAAAAACCTATCAAATGGATTTTAAATCCATTGAAACTTGGCCCAACCTATTTTCTTAATATACCAAACATACCCAAATTGAAAAAAATAACAAAATAACCATTTTAACCCTAGGCCATAGAACAAATTTTGGCCTAGCCTATGGGTATTTTGGTCATACACTTATCTCAATCACTTGAGGCTCTCCTAAAAGCTCAAGGGGACTTAGTGATGAGTGGTGCACCCAACCCAATGGGTTTGGGTCAACCCATTTGGACCATGGACCAAACCCGACCACCTATGGCAAAATTTAATTTTCAAACTCCCCCCTAAGCTCAATTTGATGCACATGGGAGTAGCATTCCACTCCTCTAGCCAAACCAACCATGTGCATTGATCTAACAACCAAATAGCCCACTCCATAGTGTCAATTGGATCAAAATGGGATGCTCATTGCTGGCCGGTCAATTGTCATAGGGGGAGATATACTCCCCCTAATCCACTGAAATTTTTATGCACTCTTGATCGATTGAGGCCTAGAGAGAGTTAGCAAACATCATATTGCTTTCCCATGGCCCCTAGAGAGGATTTGAATCTTGCTTTCTTCAATTTTGCATAGTGTAAAATAGGGGAGCTCGATCCAATAGTGAATTTTATCCACAGTTAATCTCCTTCCAATTCCTCTTGCACACTTGATCTAGGAGCTAAGTCAAATTGGCCCAAGCTTTCTCTGAAGTTTTAGAGGCAAGGGAGAGTTCAATTCAATCAAAGCCGCAAGGGAGATCAAGAGGAGTTGATCCACCCATTCATCCACTCAACCTCAAGACCTAGGAACTTCAACAAGGCTTCATCTCCACTAGAAGAAGCTACCTCATCGATCCTGAGCACTAGTGATCACCTCAAGTGAGGTTAGTGATTTTCTGACCACTTAGATTGATAGGTATTGGTCCTTTGTGAAAGGAATTTTCATTGCATGTGAAATCCACCGTTGGATTGGCCGCTCTAGCCCTTTAGATGGTGTGGGTTGAGTCTTGAATGAATCTATGCAAGATCGAGCTCAGATCTCCCCTTGGATCATGGACGGTTCACATTGGTCCTCAGGGAAGAACTCAGCCCATCTCAGCCATCCATCCATGCATTTTAGATGGATGACTGAGATTATTAGGCATATTTTAGAAATTAATTCTCCGTTTAAAATCACGGGTGTATCCTCAGCCGTTCGATCATTGATCGGACACCTAAGGATAAAAGCGTGTGTGCCGCCAGCCGCCCCCTTAATGTGATATTTAAGTGGGTAGCTCACAGTGCAATGTGTGTAAAGTGCGCTGACCACCGCCGCCACACGTCGTGCTATGAGCGGGCATTAGGAAGGGATTAATTAGGGATTATTATTAATTCCTAATTAATTCAAAAAACTTCAAAAATCATAACTCCTTATGAAAAAATTAGAAAAATATAATGAAAAATGCTATGGATAGACAATTCCATCTAAAATATTTTAAAAATATTTTCGATAGATTTTGAATTCTCCTTTTCTCTGAATTTGGGTTTCTTTGGGAATGGTAATTAGCTAATTACTCTCTAATTATGTCACTAATTGATCTCAAATTTTTAGGGTTCATTTTAGGGGATGATCTATGCCTCCCCTAATTTTCTTGAGATTTATTGAGGCCTTAATTGAAAAAATTGTTAGCTCATTCTATAATTAACCTCTTCATGTAATTAAGGGTAATTAAGGAATAATTAGTAGATTTATCCTTTGATTAAATCTGATTAAAGTCATTGAGTAGGGGTTTTATGAAATAATTTTGGAGCCCTAATCTATTACCTAAACCCCCTTTTCTTTCCTTAATCCCCCTCTTAATTAAGGGTTAATACATTAATTATCCCTTTAAACAATTTTCAAAAATTCTAAGAAGCTCCAAAACTTAATTAATCAACCTTGGGTAGATGCTTAGGAGTTTAATAGCCTAAGTCTAATTAAGAAAATTAAAACCCCTTTCATAAGTGTGAAGGGGTGTTTTAAAAGTACTTAAGCTAAAACCCTTAGCTTAATTAACTTTAATTGAGCCAAATTACATTAGACCCTTTCGATTAGGTGCATTGAAAAATTTAAATATGTGGTTTTATGTCATCTCATTGGCTCATAATTACTTATTTAATTTTCTAAGGTGGTGTAGGGTTAATTAAGCTACTTAATTCATATTCTAACCTAATCAACTTTAAAATGGATTTAATTATCTAAAAATTACACAAAAAATACAAAACACATGTGGAATGGGTTAGAATAGTAAACTCATGTCACCTTTTTAAAATTAAATTAAACTTGAAACTAAACAAAAATCATTTTGAAATTCACTTTGATTTATTCTGAATTTTCTTATTCTTTAAGAATGTCTTTAGGATTTAAGTAAAGTGAGTTTGTTTACATGATTTCATTACTTTATATCTTTTCCAACGTGTTAAATTATATGCCATGTGATTCATGCTTCCATAATTTTATGTTTTCAAAGTTTTAAAATGAAAGTGCTTACTTTATGTCAAATGTGTTGGCTAAAGTAAAATATGAGTGCTATTATCACTACTAAAGCCAAAATATTTTCAAAACTTATGAATGAAATATCAATCAAAGTGTATTATTCATTAATTATTAGCTTGCATGTGATGAATTATAAACTCATGTTTAGTGTAGCCTTTCCTTTCTTTCTTATGTTAGCATAATTTTGAATAGAGTTGAAGATGTAGGGTCCATTTGAAAAGAACCCAACACTTACCTAATTCTATACCCTATTCATCCCTATGCTCACTTTAAGGGCTTCTATACTTACATGAATAAATTGCATAAACAAAATGAAACTATTAAATGACTTTGGCATATTCCTTCTCCATTTCATTTCTTTTACATACATGTTTGTACTTAAGGAAAGTGGTATATTAGTCTAGATAACCCCGAGGTTGCGAGGGTTTAAGTAACCCTAAGTAGGTCTTATACCTTACACCTTTGGTTAACAATGATGCTGTACTCACTTATGCCTTTCTTACTTTCATGCATGTATGTGAAATTTTGGATAAGGAAAACTTTTTCTAATTAAGAAAAATCATGCATATTCAACTTCTAAATTTTCTTAAATGAAGTACTTAGCATGCATCATAAAGTGTGTTAACTATTCTCATTTGCATGTATAGATATGTTTAGGGTCCATCCATATGCATGTTATATATGTTGGGAAAGAATTGAAGTGTGTGTTATGTGAATTTTGATTCATTTTCCTTAATCTTAAATATTTTCTTTTGGATAGGTTTGCTTAGAGTTGATCTAAACTTAGGATTAATTAAAAAATTTAATCAAAATATTCACCTAAATGAAACTAAAATTTTGAACTTACCTTAGAAATTACTTAATGATTAGGGAAGGAAAGAGAAGTTCTCTTCCCTTTCTTTCTCTTTATAACTTAATAATTAATTGTAGATTTTACTTTAACTAAATTAAAAAAATGAAATAAAAATAACCCAAAACACTTAAACAACTTAAATGAAACCCTCCTCTAAGTTGAATATGTCCTTCACACTTAGAAAACTTTAACCTAAAGTCCTAAGCTAAGCATGTCACACAAACTTCAAAGCACACACATTTAAGTCACCACTTCTAGCTTTAGATGGTGCATGGCTTGATGTTATGTTTTGTTTCATGATGAATATTTTAGACCGGATGTTGGGATGTATGCTCAGAGAATGAATGGTAAGATGTGCTTAGTCTAACTATTCTTTTTGTAGGGATTATGTGGTGTTTTTTTTGGGATGTGGGACACCATGCAGATCTTAGGTGGTACTTATTGAAGTGATTGGGTATGACATTAAGGAATGATGTACTATCTCAAAAGATAAAAATCACCACCCTATAATGAACCTAATCACCTAATAAGGACTCCTAATACATGATGGATCTTTGAATATATGAGATCTTTTCCTACTTTACAAAGAAAAGTAAAGCATTTATTTTAAGCGGGTTCATTAAGTTCCTATAAAGCCCCCATAGTTAACATCCCAAGAATGGAATTCCTTAAGAATAATTTGATTAAAGTAGATAATTAGTTCTAAAGATTTCAAGGTTAAGACTATCAAGGATTGACTATTTTAGAAAATCAAATGAGGAGAAAACTTATTTTTTGAATTAAAGGAGAAAGTAGAAATGCTCATGATACTGGAAGCTTAGTGAGCATTCCAATTTGTTGCTTTATATTTTAAAATTAAAGGAGTTAATTATTTGAGTTGACATTTTATTAGATAAGACTTATAATTCACAACATATTAAAATGCCTAAGAGGGAGATGAGGCTCAGAAACTTTACCAAAACTAAGGAGCCTTGGTACAAAACAAAGTCATGACTTAAATCTATGAGAATGGGTATATGGTTTCCTCAAGAGAATAAATTACATCAACTTATTACTAGGTCCCTCTCTTTAAATCCATCAAAGTAAATTATGCTTTGCAAGATGGCCAATTTGTTCATTTAAGAAAACTATGTCCAGACTCACTCTGAGAAAGCAAAATCCATGACTTAATAATGCAAATTTTATCAAATTTATTTGATTCTTTTGAATTTTATTTGACTGTGATTTTGTATACCTAAATGCATGAGAATTATTCAAGAGATGTCTTCCACCAAAGGCTCATTGTATTAAGAATGGAAGCCCCCAACAAGAGTGGAAGAATATGACATGCATGATATTATACATTCATTCATCTTAAGGGTTAAAAAAATTTATTATCTTGATTTAATTCCAAAGCTTTTATGTAGTTATGATTTGTTAATTTTTTGTTATGAGTTAATAAAAAAATTAATTTTATCTTCTCCATTTCAAGCAACATTATCAATCATAAAGAAGACTAAAAGCATGTGTTCTAAAAAAATAATATCAAATATTTATAGACATAAGAATAAATTTATTACCTAAAAGAAAAAAAGATGGTCTATTATACAACCCAATTACAAAAAAATAATAGATATATCCTTTTCTTCATTTCTTCATTTCTTTCTTTAGATTTGCTCAAAAAAGCATCAAAATATGTTTCTAGCTCATCCTAATCATAATTAATTCCTAATTACATCAAAAAAGAAACAAATTTATTAAAATTAAACAACCATTCAACCCAATTATAATTTTTTTTAAACACAAATACCATCTACATGTTAAAGAAAACGAAAAGCATTTATATTATTTTTTATTATTTTCTTAAGCACACCTTAAAAAAATAATTATTAATACTCAATCTCTATGAAACATACATAACATCAATCAATATACACAAAATAAACATAACATCATACATACACCAACTAGACTAAAGTGGTGACTTTAACATAATGTGTGGTTTTGTTAAAGATCTTTAAGCTTTTAGTTTGTTGATTTAATTTGAATTTAATTTTTGGGTGATTTCAAATTAAATGATTTAATGATTTACTTTTCATTTTATTTCAATTTTATTTGTTGAAATGATGTTTAGGTTCTCATGAATAAATGAATACAAGCCTTATTTTATCTCATATAATAACAAATCCTATAGCCCATTAAATTTTGAAATGATACTTAAGGACCTTTGTTAGATTATTTAGAATTAAGATGCAAAATAAGAGTTATCTACATGGAATTCATCCTACTCTTCATTCTTGAGAACCTAAACATCATTTTAACCAAATAAAACTGAAATAAAAATGAAAAGTAAATCATTATATCATTTAAATTAAAATCACCCAAAGGTGAAATTTAAATTTAAACTCTAAATTGAAACTTAAACTAAAGAAGAAGAAAGTCTTCTACACAAGCCTTTAAGCACACATTAGAATACTAAGTCACCACTTCTAGTGCTAAGTTATTGTATGTATGATGTTATATTTTGTTTTGTGATGTAATATTTTAGATTGATGTGGGTGTATATTTTCAAATGGATGTTAGCTATTAGCCTAATCATATTTTCTGCAGGGGTTGTGCTTAAAGGGCCATTGTATTAAAAAAATATAAATACTTTTGATGTGCGGTGTTTAGCTAAAACCACAAGATATTGGTCACCCATGTGTGGGTGCTAAGTCCAAATTATTCATATCTACTGGTTGAATGGTATGTTTAGCTAACATTTATTTTGGTGTGTAGCTAGATTTACTTTTTATATTTTGATGTAATTTTGCATTAGGAATTAGGATTAGGGGATTAGGATGAGCACGGTTACTGATGCCTTTGGGAGCAAATCAAATCAAAAGAAAGAGAATGAAGAAATGAAGAAAAGAAGACTCAAGATATGTATTATTTTTCTAATCCAGTTGTATAGTAGAGCTTGGCTACCCATCTTTTTTTTTTTTTTTCGGTGTACGGTGGAACCGATCAAATGGCCTTTTATTCTTACGGTAATAAAATTATTTGATGTTGTGTTTAGATTGCATTAGAAAGATGCTTTTCATAGTATTCTTGATGATGCTTTGAATGTGTGGCCCGGATGCTCTTAGATAAAATTAATTTTTCTATCCCAATAAATAACTCATAACTAAAATTCTAAAACAACTCATAACCTCACATAAAAGCTTAAGAATTAAATCAAGATAACAAAATTTTTTAGTAACCCTTTACCTGGATGAATGAATGTATTTTTTTTTTTTAATGAATGTATAATATCATGCATGTCATATTCTTCCACTCTTGTTAAGAGGGGGCTTCCATCCTTGCTAGAGAA
Source organism: Cymbidium sinense (assembly GCA_021442155.1). NCBI lineage: Eukaryota > Viridiplantae > Streptophyta > Magnoliopsida > Asparagales > Orchidaceae > Cymbidium > Cymbidium sinense. The sequence continues at coordinate 121,873,167 of CM038224.1, read as the reverse complement.
CCAAGGCTTAACCTATGAGAGCCTTTGGTGGAAGACACCCCTTTCTCTTGATTTGGCCCATAATCAAATTCTCATTTAGGCATACAAAAATCCCATAGCTTGAGTCAAAATAAAAGTCCAAAAGAATCAAATAAATTTGATAAAATTTGCATTAGATTAAGTCATGGATTCATATCACTCATGCTCTAGTCTCTTAGGAGTGAGTCAAGGACTTAGTTTCTTTTCTAAATGAACAACAACAGCCATCTTGCAAAAGCATAAGACTTGCACATTTTAAACTATAAGAGGAGTTAGTTCCACCCATCATAATAAGTTCATATTTATTCTCTCTTGTGGAGGTAAACCATATACCCATTCTGCCTTAGATTTAGGTGCCTTTTGTACCAAGGCTCCTTAGTTTAGAATTATGTTTCCTTCAGCTTCAAGCATAAATCCTCACCTCTTAGGCATTTTCATAATCTTATGTTGTGAAATTATAAGTCCTACAACCTAATAATATATCAACTCAAATAATTAACTCTCTTCAATTTCAAAAATATAAAGCCCAACTACAAATAGATAATGCTCTAGCTTAAGATCATGAGTATTCTACTTTCTCCTTGATTCCAAAAATAAGTCTTCTCCTTGATCTATCCCATTTGATTTTCTAAAATAGCCAATCCTTTGATAGTCATAACCTTGAAATCTTTGGAGACCCTAATTCTACTTTAATCAGTGTATTCTTAAGGAATTCTCATTCCTTAGATGTACTAACTATGGGGCTTGCCTCCATGGGAACTTAACAAACTCAATAATAAACCCTACTTACTTTTCCATGTAAAGTGGAAAGATCTCATATTCAAGACTCATCATGCTAGAGTCCTTATTAGATTAGTCCATTATGGGTGGTGATTTCTATCTTTCAAGATAGTACATCATTCCTTAATGTCATTACTTTCAATAAGTACCAAAGATCTGCATGTCCACATCCCAAAAAAATAAACACAGATTTTTAACTCTGAGATTTCATCTCCATCTTTAGTAGACAATTATTATCTCCAAGCATTGATAGTAGACTTATATTTTATATAGGCTCAAGACTATTATTCTTTCTATTGGTACATAGCTTATTTCACCCTTAAGCAAAGCTCGCCAACATCCTTTAGATTTTAGGATCTCACTCCGTGTAGGTCTTAAAATCCCTATTGAATAGGTGAAAATTAAAACTAATCAAATAAAGGAGATGACCAAAATTAAGAACCTCTTCACCATCCCTATGAGGCAAGGTTCATCCCATGAATAATAATAAATTAAAACCCTTCTACAAAATAACTTGTCTTTCCAAAGCATTTTTTTCAAAATCCACATAATAAAAGATCTTTACACAAAAATTTGTAAGAAATTTTCAAAAGGCACAAAACACATATAACCAAATCTCGAACAAATCCTAATTGTTACAAGGAGGTTCCTTTTTAAAAATCAAAATCAATAATTTTTAATGTATTTTTTTTTAAAAAAGCACATTTTCTTTAGAAATAGCTATCCCCATCCCACACACTCAAATTTGTTGGATGGAGATTCAATTTTTGAATTAAAGTATAATATAAAATTGAAGCTCCACTTAGCATACTTCACATTTGCTAGAGTTGAAGTTCCCCCTCTTTTCAAAAAGCAATAAATCATACACACACAAAAGAGAAGTCAAGACATATTTGAACCCCCCACTTGACATACCCAAATTTGTCAAATGGGAGTTCCCCTTCCCTTGGAGAAGGTAGAGCAAATTAAATTATATTTGCATTTTTTTGATAAAACTCCTTCTTCCTAAAGTCTTGGACTTCAAAACACATTGGGAGCTCATTTAACATGTCCAAGTATGTTGAATGAGAACCCCTTATTTTTGAAAATCATAAGGACAAGTTGAACTCCATTTAACATACCCAAGTTCGTTAAATAAGTTCATTTTCTTTCAAAATCATAAACACATTTGACTTTACTTAACATACCAAATTTGTTAAGTGAGAGTTTCATTTTCAAAAAATCATAAACACATTTGACTTCGCTAACATACCAAATTTGTTAAGTGAGATTTTCATTTTCAAAAATCATAAACACATTTGATTTTTCACTTAACATACCAAATACGTTAAGTGAGAGTTTCATTTTCAAAATCACAATCACATTTGACTTTCATTTAGTATACCAAATTTGTTAAGTGAGAGTTTCATCTTCAAAATCATAAACAATTTGACTTTCACTTAACATACCAAATTTGTTATGAGAGTTTTATTTTCAAAATCACAACACATTGACTTTCACTTAACATACCAAATTTGTTAAGTGAGAGTTTCATCTTCAAAATCATAAACACATTTAACTTTCACTTAACATCAAATTTGTTAAGTGAGAGTTTCATTTTCAAAATCATAAACACATTTAACTTTCACTTAACATACCAAATTTGTTAAGTGAGAGTTTCATTTTTAAAATCATAAACACATTTAACTATCACTTAACATACCAAATTTGTTAAAGTGAGAGTTTCATTTTCAAAATCATAAACACATTTAACTTTTACTTAACATACCAAATTTGTTAAGTGAGAGTTTCATTTTCAAAATCATAAACACATTGACTTTCTTAACATACCAAATTTGTTAAGTGAGAGTTTCATTTTCAAAATCATAAATACATTGAACTTTCACTTAACATACCAAATTTGTTAAGTGAGAGTTTCATTTCAAAATCATAAACACATTGGACTTTCACTTAACATACCAAATTTGTTAAGTGAGAGTTTTATTTTCAAAAATCATAAACACATTGGACTTTCACTTAACATACCAAATTTGTTAAGTGAGAGTTTCATCTTCAAAAAAAAATCATAAACACATTTAACTTTCACTTAACATACCAAATTCAAAAATCATAAACACATTTGACTTTCACTTAACATACCAAATATGTTAAGTGAGAGTTTCATTTTCAAAATCACAATCACATTTGACTTTCACTTAGCATACCAAATTTGTAAGTGAGAGTTTCATTTTCAAAATTCATAAGCACATTTGACTTTTGCTTAACATACCAAATTTGTTAAGTGAAAGTTTCATTTTCAAAATCATAAACACATTTGACTTTCACTTAATATACTAAATTTGTTAAGTGAGGGTCTCTTTTCAACATACATTTGATCCTTTAACATACCAAATTTATTAAATGAGGATCTAATTTTTCACACTTGAGCTCACTTAACATACCAAATTTTAAGTGAGAGTCTCATTCTCAAAAAAAAAAACAAATATATCTCACATTTGGGGCTTTCACTTAACATACCAAATTTGTTAAGTGGACTCCCATCTTCAAAGAAAAGCAAATCTATCTCACAATCATTGACTTTCACTTAAATATACCAAATTTGTTAAATGAAAGTCTCATCATCAAACACAAATCAAACACATGTGACCTACTTAACATAACAAATTTGTTAGGTAAGAAGCCCCTTTTTTTCAAATCAAAATATCACATAATCAAACCTTCATAAGAAAAAAAATATATATTTCAAACACACAATCACAACCCCTTCTTAGCATACCCAAATTTGCTAAAATAGAGGTCTTCAAACTATCAATATTTTCAAACAAGATGCACAAACATAAATATCTCCAAGAAAATCTCTCTCAAATTTTAGAACCCCGCCCAACCTATCTAAATCGGTTGAGTATGGGTTCTAAATCAAAATCAAATGGTAAAGACTCTCCTTAATATCCAAAATCTCTCTAAAATTTTGATGAACCTCACTTAACATCCTTAAGATTGTTTAGTGTGTGTTCAAATTCAAAATCAAATCTTGAAATCCATAATAGAAGGTGAATATCAAGGCAAGTGTCTGACTCAGCTATATTTCAACAATACAGATTTTAGTGCAATAAATTCTTCCAATCCTCAGTCAGCATCTATGGCTCCCAACAAGCTCGTGTTTTCCTTCCCCATTGGCCTAAACTTAGCCCTAGATCAGGCTAGTCTCTCTACCACTAGCTCCACCAAGGTCATCTACTTTGACCATGGTTTTGAGGGGGTGAGGATTTCTTACGAGGGGACAGCCCTCACCACATTTAGCAAGGAGGAGGTGGCGGGGCAGACGCCACTTATTCGATTTGATATGTCATCTGATTCTAAGTTTCCTCCACTAAAGAGGAAGGCCATGTGTTCCCGCTACCCCGCCAAAGATAGTTTCTAGTTGTTCCTGGGTGGCCAATTACTCCTGCTACATCTCTAGCAAGGGCTACTACCCCCTTCTTGGACTCCCCAAAGAGGAAGACTGTCTTGCTTTCTGAGATAGTATCCTCCACGTTCGAGGTGGGTGCTAGCTCTCTCTCTCTGTCATACCTACATGTACACAGCACCGCAAAAAGAACTGCAAGATCAAGCGGCATCACAAGAGGTTGGAGAGAGAGATGGACATCGCTTCTCATGTGGCTGAGGAGGGATCTCCCTATGAGACCTCTCCACATTTGAGTGTAGTAGGATTCACCCCCTCTCAACCTCAGATGGAGAGGAGGACTATAGGAGGATTGCTGCACTACCTCCACCACCAGCATATTTCAGCACACTATCAAGGGAGCATAGGAAGCCATACGTAGAGCTCAGGATAGTTTTACGCCAGGTTGGCCGAGCCTACGGACACTCAAAGTTCGATATAGTTTTTGATCTAAGGATAGTTATCCTAGGAGAGTGGGTCGATCCAAAGGAGAGAGCCTTGGAGGCTCGCATATCGCAGTAGAGAGAATGATAGAGGTTTGTCATGCCTCTTTAATGGATTTTCTCGTCACCCTACCCCACCTGACAACATCATACTTACCGGTGCTACTCGTCATATGAGGAGTAGGCCTATATTCGAGGGACAGTCGGTGTTACCTTCGCACCGCTCCACTCACTGCCCATCATCGCCATTCCTCACATATCCCCATTCCAACCACAAGATCCATGCCCCATCAGAAAAGACCACACCATGGTGATCTGCCAAGGATCCCACTCCATCTACTCCAGGGTGAGGTCGCCTCTCTATTCAACCTCCTCGCCAACTATGGAGAAGAAGGAATGCGACCCAAGGCCACCGGTCGAAGTCACTACCACAAGCACAACATAGTAACCCTTGTAGTCTCCACACGAGAGGGGCGAAGGGGAAGATAGATGTAGTATCCATTGCGAGATCCTCCACAGAGATTCGCCCAAAGTGATCAGATATACCTCAGTGAGCACAATCCTCCTAGAGATAATAGCAAAGGTAAGCCATGCCCATGTAATTCATAAGATAGCCACCACTCGTGTGAGTGTTATCTCGCATGACTGACGCTCTTGATGAGATCCGCCAAGACTTTCGAGAAGAGGAACTCTATGGGGATGATTGCTCGATGAAGAGGATGCTAGGGCTTTTGATCCGGATGGGGATGATCTCGAAGATTCAAAGTCCATAGATATGACACTGGGGTTCCCTCCTTAGGGATCAACATAGCTAGGAGGGTATTGTAGTTGAGGAAGAAAGACACAACTCACTCAACACAACACCTCTGTCAGGAACTGAGGCAGAGAGATGAGCATATCAAGAATATGGAGAAAAGAGTTGAAGACTTATTAGCAGTAGTCCTAGCACTTCAAGGCCAAGCTCCATCAGTACAGCTTACTCCCTTAAAGACCGATGACCCTGGGTTGCATGTTCTAAATCAGTCCAAGAGTACATCTCCTGTGGACCAGGATAGTGGCAGCATGCATAGGAATGTGGTGGACAACATCTCCATGCAAGAAAAATATATTAAGCAGTTAGTTGAGCAGCAAGTGAGGGATGCATTGGCACAAACCCTAGATGGCTCATTTATTCCAAAGGGTAGACCCTACCCGGAGGAATTTGATGGTGTCCAATATCCTAAGGGTTTTGTGCCTCCTTCCTTCAAAATTTTGATGGTAGGGGAACCCTCACAAAGACATACACATTTTGTATGTCGCAATGCGGTGGTAGCGATGTACTTATATTCTGTCTCTTCATCAATAGTTTGACAGGCATCACATTTGATTGGTACGCTGAACTACCCAATGGTTTAGTGAAGACTTTTGCTGAGTTGGAGCACCTCTTCATCAAGAGGTTTGCTGGAGCCCAGCAAAGGGTAACTGTGGGTGATCTCGTTGTGTCACAAAAAAATCTTAATGAGTCCCTTATTGATTATATTCTTAGGTGATGAAACCTGAGTATGAAATGCGAACCACAGTTATCCGAATAGCATGATATAGAAATTCTTCTCAAGAATATTCATGGCCCGGTTGCTTTCATGCTCAAGGATTTACAATCAAAACCTTTGAGAAATTAATCAACAAGGCTACACAAGGGAAGCCAAATAGTTACCTTTTCAAGACCAATCATTCAAGCCCAAGCCATAGAAAGCATTTAAAAAGAAGCCAGGGATAGTAGTGTTAGTAGACAAAGGGAAGCAGCTAGCCATAGCTCAGTATGAGAGACCTCGTGCATAGCAGCCTCCATTGCCACCTACTCTACCACCACCTCTCGATATCACCACCACCAAGCCAGGCCACCGCTCTCCACAATATACTCAAAGATTTCATATCCACCGCTAGGTAGCTGTTATCCACCTACTCTTGTCGATAAATTGAATAATCCATATTCATTCAAGAGAGAGGTAGTTAGGAAGATCTTTAAGAATCTCTTAAAGAAACCTGATTTTCAGTTACCTAAGCCCAAGAGGCTGGAAGATGTGGGTAAGAGTGATGATCCTAACTATTGCCCCTACCACCGTATGGTCAATCATGTCTTGGAGGATTGTGTTACCTTTAAGGATTGAGTGCTATAAGTCAGAGCATTATCCCCAAGAATACTTGTTAATAACCCTCCACTTATCGTAATTCTTGGGGATACTTACGATCCTCTTAAGATAAAGAAGGTTGGGATATTATCTTATCTCAACCTCAAAAAAAAGTGGTCTCTAAGATCAAGAAGCTTTCTTTAGTGCTCAAGCAACTCAAACCTCCAACACCAAGGAAGGTTTGCAAGTTGCCAAAGACAACTTGAAGAAGGTGTCACCCAACGAAGCAGACCTACCTTACTTACCCGATAACACATAGACAAACCACCATCCAGCCCGCACTCCATCCACCGCTATTACTACTTCTTCACTAGCTCCTCTTCTCAAGTAGAGCATTGTAAGACAAGGGCACTATACCCTTTCCTCGCTTTTATTAGATTTCTATCATGTACTCCATCTAAGAAGAAATCAATGAAGAAAGCTTTCACTTACATCTTGTCCACTGATACTCTAGATTTTATTCCTCTCAAAAAAACTCTTCAAGTCTAAAATAATAATGATGACTCTAGTTCTCGATCATTTCTCTTTGATTTAGAAATGGATTTTCCATTCTAATCATTTGTTCACCCATTGAGATTGATTTGGAGTCATCCGACTCGATGATCCCATAGGAGAAGTTGTAGGTACACCAATGAAGGTAGAACTTTACAAATTCATCATTCCAAGAGGTCATTGAAGTTAACCTTCATAGTGGAAAAGTTCTACCTCCTAGGGTGGCACCTCAGGATAAGGGTAAGCAAATCATTAGTTCTAAAGAGTAGATAGCCTCTCCATAAGATGCTCTACCCATGGATATGCTTATGGAGGATCAAGCCAAGGTTGACTACAACGTCCTAGCACATCTTAGAAAGACAGCCTAAGTTAAGCATATATGCCCTTATCTTATCCAAAGAGATGAGGGAAATCTCTAATCAAGGCCCTTCTTGATCGAGATATGCTTAACCGACCGCTATCAAGAGGAGGCTCAGCTCGAGGACACTCTAGGAGTTACATTCAATGATGAAGACTTGCTTTTAGGAATGACCAAGCACAACCGCCTCTTTACATTATAGGATGTTGGAAGATACATATCTGAGTTCTTGTGACTGGTGCATCGTGAATATTATGAGTCAAAAACCCTCTTACTTAAGGATTTGACATCTCCAAACTTTCAAAAGAGAGGATGATGTTGAGAGGATTCAATGAACAAGGAGAGGCTTTAACTCTATAGTGTGCCATTGTATGATTGGAAGACTACCACCAAGTTTCATATTATGACTCGATACATCTTTCAATGCTTTGCTTGGGAGACCATGGATACATGAGAACAACGTGGTTCCATCCTCTCTACATCAGTGCATGAAGTTCATGAGGGGTGGGATTGAATACTATGTCAAAGGAGATCTTAAGCCATTCACAGTTCATGAGGTCGGAATATATGATGATGCAACCTACTATCTCCCTTAAAATCAACAAGTCTAGTCTCGTGAACTTGGTGAAAGTTCAAAATAAAAGAAAAAGAAAAGAAAAAGAAAAGAAAAAGAAAAGAAAAATAAAAAGAAAAGAAATAAGGAAATGAGAAAGAAAATAAAAGGAGCGAGAAATAGACTTGGAGGAGAAAGTATACTAACATTAGATTCCACCCATACTTACTCCATTCAAACATATAGGATGACTGACCTCCACTAGGAGGAAGAGGAAAATCCAGAGACATGAGATGGAAGACCTCCTTATTGGCCATCCAATAGAGTTATGTCCCTTACTGTGACTACACTACTATCTATATACTTAGAATCTAGTTTAGATGATGAGTCATATATGATTAGTACACTAGCTAGCACTTCCATGAGATCCCCATGCAAGTGACATTGAGCTGACAATGAAGACGGCTCCTAAGCAAAGCATAAGTGTATCCGAGTCTATATGTGAAATTGTGAAGCATCAGTTGGGAACATTAGCTCTAACCCCACTTTCCTCACAAAAAGTTGAGGGTTTGGTAGTTAAGGAAGCCCCTAAGTCTTCCATAAATGTAAAGGTGTAGAAGTTCTTTCTTGGAGCATCATCCTCAAGTCAAGAAGCTGATGTAGAACTTGAGGATGATTCATATAAAGATTTAATAAAATTACCTTTTGATTGGTATTCGCCTTGTGTCCTTAATTTAGCAAAGAAAGGATTAATTCCACGTGCTTGGTCTAAACACGTCGATTACTTTGAAAGGTTATGGGACAATAAATGCATATTCACAATCAAGATAGGACTAGATTCATACAGGTCCATTGATGATGATGATTACCTAGTCATCACCAATCATTTGGAATATGATAGGTTCTTTTCAAATCATGCTAACTCATATGAGGAGGTGTGCTTAGAAACGATGATCCAAATGACTTTGAAGTCAAGATGCACACCGAGTTTGAAGAGGAGATCGATCAACTATCGATGAGCTCAAAGAAATCAACATAGAACCAAAGAAGATCCACACCCAACATATATCAATTCTCTATTGAATGAAAAAAGAAACCAATGATTTAGTGAAGCTATTGATTGAGTTTAAGGATTGCTTTGCATGGAGTTATGAAGAGATGCTCGGTCTATCTCTTGACATAGCAATCCATAAACTAGCAATAGAACCTAATGCTAACCCTATCAAGCAGGCTCCTAGATGCATGCGATTAGACATTGAACAATAGGTCACTTTTGAAATCAAGAAATTGATCGATGTTGGCTTTATTAGGGAAAAAAATATCCTACCTGGTTGGCCAGTGTCATCCCAGTTAAGAAAAAGAATGGCCAAATTCGCATATGCATTGATTTTAGGGATCTAAATAAGGCATGTCCTAAGGATGAATTCACTTCCTATACCAGAATTAATGGTGGACATTGCCTCATCTCATGTAGTATTCTCCTTTATGGATGGGTCATCTGGCTACAATCAAATTAAGATGGCCCTAGAGGATGAAAGAAACACTGCCTTTCAAACCCCGATCGGAATATATTGTTATAAGGTCATCTTTCGCCTTAAAATGCATGCCACATACCGGGCCATGACTCGAATCTTCGATGAACTCATTCATCATCAAGTTGAATGCTACGTCGATGATCTCATTATCAAAAGCAAAGAAAAGGAAGACCATCTCTTTGACTTGAGAGTAGTTTTCAAATGGTTAAGATAATACAACCTCAAAATGAACCCCTGAAGTGTGCATTCGGAGTAGCTTCAGAAAAATTCTTTGGGTTTGTTGTTCAACACCGGGGAATTGAAATTGATCTTGAAAAGATCAAAGTAATATTAGAAATGCCAGCCCTTAAAAGCCTAACATAACTCAGGTCATTCCAAGGGTGGTTGGCATATCTAAGATGCTTCATTTCCAACTTATCAGGAAGATGCTAACCATTCTCAGCACTTGTCAAAAAAAGATGCCAAGTTCAAATGGGATGACAAGTGCCAGCATGCTTTCGAAGACATCAAGCAATATTTGATGACACCACAAGTCCTAGCAACCCCTATCCCGGGCAAGCCACTCATATTATATATTACTGCATTAGATGACTCCCTTGGTGCTTTGTTGGCTCAAACCAATGATGAAGGAAAGGAGAATGCTCTCTATTATCTCAGTCATCATCTAATCCCTACTGAGGCAAACTATCCACCTATTGAAAAGCACTGTTTAGCTTTAATATTTGCATCCCAAAAGCTACGACACTACATGCTTTCTCATAAGGTGAACTTGATCTCTAGAGTCAATCCACTATAATATCTCATGACATGGCCAATCTTATGACGGTTGTACGTTGGTCCATGATTTTATCTCGCTTGATATAACATTCTCCTCGTAAGACAAGCACTTGTGGATTTCTTAGAAGCACATCCACTCCCTACTGATTCTCTGCTTAACGATGATCTCCCTGATGAACAAATCATGAACTTAGGGGATACTAGTGCTCGCCGTTGGGAGATGTACTTTGATGGTGCAGCTTTCTCTCAAAGAGGAGAAGAACCATAACTTACTATCCCAGGGAAGGCAGGGGTAGGAATAGTTCTCCTAACTCTGGATCATGATGTGATGATATTCTCATATCATACGTCCAATCCATGCACCAATGAAGTCAATATGAGGCTCGATTGTCATGGAGTTAGTCATTATACTATCTAGTATCAACATCTTTGGAGATTCTCGCTAGTCATCAACCAAATCGATGGGTCCTACAAAGTTCTAAAGCCTAAGCTCCATTACCAAAGTACACTATGGAGTTGTTGGCCCAAATCCTGAGGTTACCATCTACAAGATTCCTCGAGGAGAACACAAGAGCGCATTAGCCAAGCTTGCCAAAGAGTTGGCATGTCCAAAAGATGAGTCCATTCTAATAAGGGTCCAAAATAGATAAGTCTTATCCCTTATTGATGAACTCATCGAGATTCTCTCAAGGGGAGGTTGCCATTACAAAGGACAAGGAGCTAGATTGGAGGCAACCATTCATAGAGTATTTAAATGTAGGCAAACTACCTCAAGAGAAATCACTGGCACACCAGGTGAAGCAGAGAGCTCTTTCCTATACTTTGTAGGCGGCACCTTGTACTGGAAGTCCTTTGATCATATGTGGTTATGTTGTCTAGAAAAACATGAATCCGTAGGATCATGATTGAGGTTCACTCAGGGTTATGTGGGGCACATCAATCCAATCCAAAGATGAAAGTCAAGATCAAGAGACTAGGATAGTACTGGCATTTGATGATCACAGACTGCATGGATGTAACTAAGAGATGCCATCAATGTCAAGTACACGGTGTGGTCCTACATCAACCTCCCAACATTCTACATCCTACATTAGCCTCAAGGCCATTTGAGTGTTGGGGTACTGACATTGTGGGTCCAATCGATCCTCCTTCTTTCAAAGGTCATCGATTCATTCTAGCTGATACTGATTACTTTTCCAAGTGGGCAGAGGCAATCCCACTTAGAGAGGTCACAACTCAACATGTGCTTGAATTTTTCAGGAACCATATCATATATAGATTCTGGGTGCTTCGACGAATTATATTTGATAATGGTACTACATTCAAGAGCACTAAAATCAACAATTTTGCTTAGAGACATAGTATAGATTGGAGATATTCTATCATATACTACCCAAGGGAAAATGGGTTAGCAGAAGCCTTCAATAAAACCCTCATTCAAATACTAAAGAATACACTAGATGACAACAAATGATGATGGAATGAATAGTTAGTTGAAGCTTTATGGGCTTGCCGTACCACATGTAGAACCCCAACTCAATCTACCCCATTCTCTTTAGTGTATGGGTCTGAAGCCATTCTACCATTAGAAGTCCAACTCCCATCACTAAGGATAGCCGTGGGTAGCAAAATCATAATGTAACACCAAGTTGCTGTTGGAAGAGCTTGAAGGTTTGGAGGAGAGACGCCTACGAGCATGCCAGAACCTCGAGTTATACAAAGCCAAGATGATTCAAGCTCATAAGTTGGTCCCTAGAGCTTTTCAAGTAGGAGAGCTTGTTTTAATTCTAAGGAGGCCAATTGTGCCAAAAGATAGAGGCAAGTTTGAACCCACTTGGGAAGGCCCTTATGCCATAGAGAAGGCCTACCAAGGAGGGTCTTACCAACTCATAAATTATAAAGGAGAGCGCCCGATGCTTCCAATCAATGGCTCTACTTAAAGAAATACTATCCATAAATCTTGTTTGAAAATAATTATCAATAAAATTTTTTTCATCTCAAATTTCATTTCTTCTATGTTAGAAATATCTTTTGCTTGTGAATCCACCACGATATACTTAGGATAGGTGTAAGAGTCCCCCAGTGGCATCCTATTCCTTCACATCAAGTACAAACATACATATCTTTCTTTCGAGCTATTTTGATGTGAGAGCAAGCCCCCTGTGACACTCACTACTTAGCTACTCTAGGTCTGGTTTGATTTTTTGCCTAAAGCAACTGATCACCCCAGTGGTCATTTGTTGAAGGATGTGAATCCCCATGCTTTCTTCTTAATTTGACTATTACACACCTATGAGTGCCTTGTCATTTTGGTAGTCTTCACTGCCCTGCTAGGGAACTACCTTGTGTTGGCTTTGTTTAAAAAGATGTGAGTCCCAGTGCTTTCATATTGAACTAGCCACCATACTCTGACTAGGTCAAGTTTCCCTCAGGTTTAGGTGTGAGAGTCCCCCAGTGGCATCTTATTCCTTCATATCAAGCACAAACACACATATCTTTCTTTCGGACTATTTTGATGTGAGAGAAAGCCCCCTGTGGCACTCACTCATTAGCTGCTCTAGGTCGGGTTTGATTTGTTGCCCAAAGAAACCAATCATCCTAGTAGTCATTTGTTGGAGGATGTGAGTCCCCACGCTTTCTTCCTAATTTGACCATTGCAAATTGATGAGCACCTTGTTAGTTCCATAGTCTTCGCTGCCTAGCCAGTAAGCTACCTTATGGTTGATCCTGTTTAAGAAGGTGTGAGTCCCCACACTTTCTTATTGAGCTAATCATCATGATCTAACTAGGTCGAATATATTTGAGGTTTAGGATAAGTCCCCTAGAGGCACCTTTCCTCTTGACTACATTTGAGTTGATATAAGTCCCCAGTGGCATTCAATAAGTAGTCGCCCTAGGTCGTCACCCGCCGAGTCGAAGACGACTATCCCAGTACCCCACTTTAGAGAGATGTAAGCCTACACGCCTTCTTTCTAGACTGATTATTGCAAATCGATGGGCACCATAGGTTGATTGATGTTCTCTATGCTGACAATGACTCACCCAGTGAGTACACCACTCTTGGCAGATGTAAGTCTCCGCACTTTCTCCATGAGTTGACCATCGAATACCTATGTGATATATGACTAGCCATGTCATTTTCTCCAAGGTGTTGGATCGAAGCCCCTTTACAGCCCCTTCCCCTGTAGGCATTCTATTTGGATCATGTCCTTTGAGACCTTATTTAGACACTACCCGAGTTACTTTTGGATTGACACCTCTTTCCTCGTAGCCACCCTGGTTGGAGAATTTGTTCATGGATGCATGAGATTCTCCCTTGGTTCAAGAAATTTGAGATAGTCTAGATGATAAGCTCCTTCTAGTTTGATCCTCAAAACTAACAAGGTCCATGATAAAATAAACTAAAATAAATAAAATATTTGCTTGTGGATTAGGAATTCAAGCTGCCAAAGGGCCCCTTTTCCCAAGAAGGCATCCTATTTTTAGGGAAGTGTTAGCAAAACTCCCTAGTTCGACTACTGAGTTGAGATAAATCCCTGACTCACTCAGTAGTCACCCCAGTCTTCAACTTGTTGTGCCATAAACGAAGTTACCTCTGGTCATCTTGCTTTGAAAGATATAAGTCTATTACATTCTTTCCAGATCGCAACCATGGCGCCTGGGCCTAATTTATTGCACGATCACACAGTGGTTCCTTCTTTAGAAAGATGTAAGTCCCCACACTTTCTTCCTAACTTGACCATTGCAAACTAAAAGTCACCCCTTGGTTTGGTTAGTTCTACCTAATGGCTGGTAGACTATCCCTTTGGATTTGTAAACCTAAGATAGGTCTAGGCTGATATTAGCTCCTTCTTAGTAGATCCATCGCAAACCGACAGGGTCCATCTAAAATTAAAGTAATTATGACTATTCTTGAGTCGATATGAGTCCACAACAGCATTCGCTCTAATAGTCACCCTAGGTCAGGATTGATCTGTTGTGCCATCAACAAATAACCCCAACGGTTGATCCCTACTTTGAAGATGTAAGTCGCTACGCTTTCTTTTCGTACATCAGAGACCAAAGGCAACCTTAGGCGGATAGTCCTACTGGGTAGACTACCCTTTGGACTTGTAAATGAGATAGGTCGACATAGCTTCTCGGGTCCATCGCCAGTGGTCCATATATACACATAAATTAAATCAAATCAAATCAAATTAATTATCAGGACTACTCTTGAGTTGAGGTAATACCCCTAGCGACGCTCACTCAGTAGTCGCCCTTAGGTCAGATTCAACTTATTGTGCCACCAACGAGTTACCCCAGCGATCATCTTTGTTTTGAAAGATATAAGTCTATTATGCATTCTTTCTAGCATGATCATTGCAAACCAACGGGCAGCCTTAGGTTGGGTCCAATTTGTTGTGCAAGTGACCGATCACCCCAGTGGTTCCTTGTTTAGGAAGATGTGAGTCCCCGCGCTTTCTTCCTAACTTGACCATTGCAAACTGAAAGGCACCCCTTAAGTTGGTTAGTTCTACTTAACGGCTGGTAGACTATCCCTTTGGATTTGTAAACTTAAGATAGGCCTAGGCTTATATTAGCTCCTTCTTAGTAGATCCATCACACACCGATAGGGTCCATCTAAAATTAAAGTAATTTTGACTATTCTTGAGTCGATATGAGTCCATAGCAGCATTCGCTCAAATAGTCTCCCTAGGTAAGGATTGATCTGTTGTGCCATCAACAAATCACCCCAAAGGCTAATCCCTACTTTGGAAGATGTAATTTTGCTACGCTTTCTCCTAGTACCATGCAATCGAAAGGCAACCCTTAGTCGATAGTCCTACCTTGTGGCTAGACTACCCCTTTGGACTTGTAAATGAGATAGTCAAGGCCAACATAGCTCCTTCTCGGGGTCCATCGCACAAGTGGTCCACAACATAACACACCAAATTAAATTAAATCAGTTCAAATCAAATTAATCATCGGGACTACTCTTGAGTTGAGGTAAGACCCCCAACGGCGCTCACTTCAAGATTGATCTGTTGTGCCATCGATAGATCATGCCAACGGTTAATCCCTATTTTGGAAGATGTAAGTCTGCTATGCCTTCTTCCCAGTACAGTTGTTGCACACCGAAAGGCAACCCCTTAGGTCGATAGTCCTACCTTATGGCAGGTAGACTACCCCTTTGGACTTATAAATCTAAGGCAGGCCAAGGCCCCGTGGCTCCTTCTTAGTGTGGTCCATTGCACACCGATAGGGTCCATAATAAAATAAATTCAAAACCAACCTCCCTAGTGGAGTCAAATTAAATATATCAAACAAACCAAATTTCTCCCCAGTGAGGCACAAATCAAATTAGCCTCTCTAGTGGAGCTTAGATCTAAATCAAACAAATTCAATCGAGTGCACATCCCCAGCGGATATGCCCTCAATCTAGAACCCTTCTCCCAATGGAGCCATAGCAAATTAAACCAACCTCCCTAGTGAAGTCTAATCAAATAAATCAAAGAAATCCAATTAAATTCTTATCCATAGTAGATACACACCCAAACAAATCATATTCACAATCAAACTCAGATCCATATCCCCAGTAGATAACTTGAACCTGTTTCCCTAGAGGCAGGTTCATGTACTTAATCTCTAGCGGATTCCTTCTTGCTCTCTTATGCCCTTGGCATAAAGAGGGCTGCATTGCACTAAGATTGTGATTCTATCTATCTTTCGGGTCTAGGTATAGATCACTTCCATTATTTGTTGCAATCTTCTGGATGTTGTTGATCATTTCGGTCAACGCCAATACGTGCGGTGTGCCTTGTCAGTTACACCACACCTATTGGGGGTCCTTTTGTTGACCTCACTTTTGGAGTGAGCTCTTAACCTCCTCTTCTTAGACTTAGGACTCTTCTAGACACTAAGATTTCCTTAGTCATAAGACACATCTAGTGATTAGGTGAACACTTAACCAAAGCCTAGAGACTTAGAAGTGTTAATCATAAGATTAGGCCTTAGGGTTTAAGGAAATTACCTATCCCATAGCCTAAACCCAATCTAGATACACTTTCTCAAATCAAACCCAGACTCAATTATCAAACCAAATCTCAAATTCAAATTCAAATTCCAAATCTAATTTCAAAATTTGACTCCAAATGATTGAAACCCAAAATCAAATTCAAATCCTAAAACCCATTCCTAAGCCATATGAACCTCATTCATAAGTTTAGCCAAAACTCCCCTTAAATCAAATCAAACTCAATTGATCTCTTTATAAATCAATTATTCCTTCATTTATATTCACAAATATAAATGAAATCTAAATTCAAATGACTAAAACTATATCAAAATCAAATCCAAACTCAATCTAAACCCTTTAAGCCAATTCTTTGACTTAGCCAAATTCTATCCATCAAGTCAAAACTAATGAATTTTCTTGAATCAATATCATTCATTCAATTATCTACCCAAATATAAATGAAACCTACAATCAAATCAAATCAAACCAGACAAGTCAAACTTAGCCCTTTTGACTTGAAAATGTCAAATGAGCTAAAATCTCTTAGACTCCAAATTGATTGTAGTTGAATTTATATTCCACCTAGGCTCATATAAAAGTTCAACTAAACTCAATCAAACCAAAATCAAACCAATTGACCCACTTAGGTCCACTTGACCAGCCAACTTCTAATCCAACCCAAATTGGATTGAACCAAGCTCACCAAAATCATCCACCATGATTGTTGATCACCCTAGGATGATCAATTGCAATCAATTGGGCCAAACCACGCCCAATTGGCCATTTGATCCAAATTGACCTTAATTGGCCTAAAGGACCAAATCGGGTCAAATCATGATCTAAATCAAATTGATTGTAACCAATGGCTCAACTTCATTCTAAATTGATTATTGAACTTGTACAAAGCCATAATTAAACTCAATTTTATCAATCAAACCCAATTGGTCAACTTGACCCAACCTAGCCTAAATTGGCCTAAAGGGTCAATTTAGCATAAATCAAAATTAAATCCAAATTAACTCAAACCAAAGACCACATTCATCTTCAATTAGCTAATTGAACATGAATCAACCCATAACCCAAGCTAATTTGGCCAATTTTGGTCAAATGAGTCAATTAGACCCAAAATGACTCATATGACCCAAATTAGGCCAAATCCCTTGAAACCAAGCCAAAACCCATTGGGGGCTGATTAAACCCAACCCAAACCTATTTAGGATCAGCCAAAATAAACCTTAACCCATTTACCCTAAACTTTAATTTTATTTGGTTTAATTCGATTAGTATCAAATGATTAAAGTTTCCTAAATTTGCTGGATTTTGGGTTTGATTTAAGATTTAATCTTTTAATTGAGTTTTATTAACTTAAACAGGTTTAATCATATTTAATTTAATCTCCTTTACCGATGATATTTTTTTGATTTGAGGTTTGATTAATGTTTGCTTAAGTGCTATTTCATTTCTGATTTTGATTTAATATTTAAATTATTTTTAGATTATATTTTAATTAACTCCTTAATTGATTAAACTCCCATCTTAAGTGTTTATTTGGGATTCATTAAGATTCAGAAGATCACATTATTTTCTTAAGAGTCATAGAAGTCAATTGAAGTGATTTAAGCCATTTTGAATATTTTTGTAAATTTTTGAATTTTTATTTAATTTTTTTATTAAATGGATAATCTAAATTTCAAAATTTAATTTCTCTCAATCTAGAAATCCTTTTTACTTGAAAGTTTTATGGTAGGTGTTTTTTAGCTTATTTTCAATTCATAAAAATATCAACTTAATATGACTTATCATTTTAGTTTAATTAATAAAATATAATTTTTACTAAAACTCAAATTAAGCTCATAATACTCTATACAAATTGGGGATTTTGGGTTTGTTGGATTCCTGTTGGAAAGACAAATCCAACGAGCCCTTATTTGCACTTTTTAGTTAAGTATTTTATTTTCTATGAATTTATGAAGTTTCAGGTGATTTAAATTATTATTATTTTTTTTTTAAAAGGAATTAAATGGTTTGCGGAAGAGATAGCGACACGGCGCTTGATCGTCATCAGATCGGATGGTCCAAATTAAATCACACATTCCAAAGGCCAGGATCACGCGATCGGCTCACAACCCGACGGTCCAGATCATTTCATGCGATCCGAAGCTCGGATCGCGTGATCTGAGCCGTCCAATCGCACGAACCACGTGATCGGATGGTAGATCGTGTCACATGATCTGAAGGCCCAAACCGCATGATCCGAGCTGTCTGATCCCACAAATCGTGGGATCGAACGGTGGCTATGAGCCGCCGGTGGTGAATAATATTTTTAGGGGTATTTTTGGAAAAAAAATGAGAGTTTCTAAGCCAAAATTTGTTCAAATAGACCATTTTCATGCTGATTTACACCCAAAAAAATTTTATTTCTTAATTGGGATGATTTAAAGTAAAAATGCTAGATTATCTAAGGGAAATTCCTAAAATTGCGAGAAAATTAATACAAAATATGTGAAATCCTAAGGTCGTCTACGGTTTGATGAAATTTACCTCATCGAGGATGATTTCCGATGGCAGTGAAGATCTAAACGAACTCCTAGGTATGTGAGAAAGCTTTGGAGTGATCTTTAGCCCTTGCCTCCCTTTGGAATGTCACCTTCTCTGATGTCTACCATCGTCTCGCCAGAAGAAGAATTACTTGTGTTTTTGAGCTCAAAATGGCTCAAAGAAGTGGGGATGGGTTCCTTTTTTCTTTGGGGAGCTTTTGGGGGCTGAATGGTGGTGGGAGGAAGACATCTAAAGCCTCATCTCCCCCTCCTTTATAATGGCCAAAATTTAATATTTTTTGAATTTTTTGGCTCCAAATTGATTGCCATCTTGTTGGAGTGGTTGGGATGGATGTTGATGATTGAGGACTTTGGATTTTTGCTCCAAAGTCCTCTCTTGCTGCCATATGATTAGAATTATTCAATGCAAATGTTGGGGATGAGTTAAGTGCATGTGATGGAGGGAATTAAATGAGGTTATGTGGAATCCTATGTGGGGGAGGATTCATGAGGGTTTAAATGGGTTGGGTTTGTTTTTGGTTGATCCCAAATAGGTTTGGGTCGGGTTTGATCTGCCCCCCAATGGGTTTTGGCTTGATTTAAAGATATTTGGTCCAATTTGGGTCATATGGGCCATTTTGGGTCAAATCGACTCATTTGACCAAAATTGGCCAAATTAGCTTGGGTTATGGGTTGATTCATGCTCAATTGGCTAATTAAAGATGAATTTGGTCTTCAATTTGAGTTAATTTGTATTTAATTTTGATTTAGGCTAAATTGACCCTTTAAGCTAATTTGGGCTAGGTTGGATCAAGTTGACCAATTGGGCTCGATTGATCAAATTGAGTTTAATTATGGCTTTGGCCAAGTTCAATAATCAATTTGAAATGAACTTGATTACAATCAATTTTTTAGATCATGATTTGACCCGATTTGGTCCTTTAGGCCAATTTAGGTTAATTTGGATCAAATGGCCAATTGGACTTGGGCCCAATTGATTGCAATTGATCATCCTAGGGTGATCAACAATTATGGTGAAAGATTTTGGTGAGCTTGGTTCAATCCAATTTGGGTTGGATTAGAAGTTGGCTCAAATGGGTCCTTTAGCTCACTTTGGGTCAAGTGGACCTAAGTGGGTCAATTGGTTTGGTTTTGATTTGATTCAAGTTTAGTTTAACTTATATATGAGCCCTAGATTGGAATATAAATTCAACGACAATCAATTTAGAGTTTAAGGGATTTTGGCTCATTTGAAATTTTCAAGTCAAAAGAGCTAAGTTGGGTTTGACTTGGGTTGGTTTCGATTTGATTTGATGATTGTAGGTTTCATTTATATTTGGATAGATAATTGAATGAATGATTGATTCAAGAGAAAATTTATTGGTTTTGACGATCTATTGAATTCCAAAGAATTAGCTTAAAGGAGATTGAGTTTGGATTTGATTTTCAATATAATTTTGGTCATTTGAATTTGGGTTTTATTTATATTTGTGAATTTAAATAAAGGAATAATTGATTTATAAAGAGATCAATTTAGTTTGATTTGGAGTTTAAAGCTTATGAATGTGGTTCATATGGCTGGAAGGATTTTAGGATTTAAATTTGATTTTGGGTTTCAATCATTTGGAATCAAATTTTGAAATTAGATTTCGAATTTGAATTTGAATTTGAGATTTGATTTGAGAATTGAGTTTGGGTTTGATTTGAGAAAGTGTATCTAGATTGGGTTTAGGCTATGAGATAGATAATTTTCTTAAACCCTAAGGCAAAGCTTAATCTTATGATTAACACTTCTAAGTCTCTAGGCTTAGGCTAAGTGTTCACCTAATCACTAGATGTATCTTATGACAAAGGAAATCTTAGTGTCTAGAAGGGTCCTAAGTCTAAGAAGAGGAGGTTAAGAGCTCACTCCAAAAGTGAGGTCAACATTGTGCTAAATGGGCGTTATCATAAATAAAAATATAAATACTTCTTGCTTGCAGGTGCTTATACCCCTTAGCATAATCCATAGGCCAGGTGAACTTAGTCACCCATGTGTGGGGTGATAATTCTAATATACATGCTTGGGATTTGTGTGGTGTGATTTGACTAACCTTTGTTTGTAGGTGTTAGTTAGATTTACACTTTCCTTTTCATGTAAAAATTTGTATATTTAGGATTTTGGAATGATTTACTATGGGGGATTAGGATGAACATGGTCGTAAGATCCAATCTTATGCACCATGTGAAGCCTTGGAGTATCTACCATTCAACATCCAAAGGAAGATCCAAAGAAGAAAGAAAGAAAGAAGAAAAGAAAGAAGAAAGAAGAAAGAAGAATAAAGCTTGAAGACCTCCCCATATAACAATGAATTCCTTCACTTAATTGTAATACTCATTTGTAAATCAAGTTGTATAAGGGTAGAGCTCGACTACCCACATTTGATATTTTTGGGCTTGTGCGGTGGTGCTCGATCACAAATAATCATTTATTCTTTTTTTGATTAGTTTATAAATTGTTTGATGATTTGTTTAGCTTTTGCATTAAGTGGCATGCTTTTTCTAGTTTCTTCCTTGCTTTATGTATGGCCTAGATGTGGATTAGGCTCTTTAGAAAAAAATGAATCTTTTACTCAACTTAATAATTCAAATTAAACTTAAATAACTCATAACCTCACCTAAAGCTTAAGATTAAAATCAAGATAAAAGAATTAGCAACTTAGCTGGATGAGTACTTTTCTTCATAACATCATGCACAAATGCATCTTATTTCACTCTTGATTGGAGGGCTTTCATCTTTGCTAGAGAATCCAACTTGACCTTTGAGGGTCGTGGTGGATACTCACCCCCTACCTTCTCACTAATTTTGGCCAATAATATGATTTCTTATGCATTAGTCATAAAAATCCTATTAGCCTGAGTCAAAATAATTGTCCAAAAATGATAATAAAATGGAATTTGAAATGCAATAAATTTAAGTCATTTGAAGCATGCCCTTTACATGATCTAGTCTCTTTAGGGTGTGAGTTTAAGGACTTAGTCTCTTTCTAAATAAAATAGCCTAGCTATCTTGCATAAGCATAAAGACTTGCCGCATGTATTTAAAATGGTAGGAGGAGTTAGTTGGCCACCCCAGGTTGTAAGCCCAAGTCGTGGGTGATTTGTCCTCTGTGGAGGTAAACCACTACCCATTTTCTCCTTAGATTTAGATTGTGCTTTTTCACGAGCTCCCTAGATTTAGGTTCTGAGATTGCTTCTCCCCTTTATGGGCCATAAGTATAATTCCTCACCTCCTAGGCATTTCCTTAATCTTGTGTTAAGGAATCTTAAGTCCTAAAATTCTAATGAAAATATAACTCAAACAAACTAAATCAATTTCTAAATTGTAAAGCCCAATTTTAGGATGGTTTGAGATGCTCGCTAGGTTTCCTAGCATCGTGGGCATCTCCTAGTTATTTCCCTTTTTAGCTTTGATAATAACTCCCTCTTTTGATCAATCCCATTTGATCCTCAAACATAAACCAATTGATTGATAGTCCTTCCTATTGAAATCTTCAAAGACAATGATCATTTACCTTAATCGAGAGTTTTCCTAAAGGATCCTGTCCTTTAGGATGTAATTAACTATGAGGGCTTGCCCATGTAGGAAACTTAACGAACCCAATTTAAAATAAACCCTGCTTTACTTTTTCATGTAAAGTAGGGGAAGAATCTTTGGTACATATGCAAACCCATCATCCTTAAGGGTCCTTATTAAGGTGATTAGTTCCATTAAAGGGTAGTGACTTCTGTCTTTCGAGATAGTACACTATTTCCTTGATGACGTATATGATCACCTGAATAAGTATATTTGAGGCATCTTACCTGAATAAGTATATTTCCAAGATGAATTCCTACATATATAATTTTGCCTCTCCTTTCACCACAGATTTGAAGGCGGCTCTATTTGTGTGTGGGAGTTTTTCTTCATAGATTTTTCTGGCGACTCCGCTGGGGATGGTTTCTCTCTCCATCTTTGGTAAATGATCATTGTCTTTGAGTGTCGATAGTGGGTTTGTACTTTGGTATGAATCCAAGACTATCCTTCTTTTCATTGGCACTTAGCTCATTTCATTCTTGAGTTGAGTTAGCCAACATCTTTAGGTTTTAGGACCACATGCCTTGTTGGTCTTAAAACCCCCATTGGTTTCTCCATTTGGTAAAATTAAAATATCTAAAATAAAAAAGAAACATCTTTTCATGACTTCCTCGTCATTTTCATGATAAGGAAAGGTTCATCGTAAAAATAATAAATCTTCCATAAAGAACTTTGCTTTTTCAAAAGCACCTCTTTCAAAAATGCACTTAATAAAATATTTTTCACAAAATTTTGTTACCTTCATTTAACAATTCCCATGATTGTTACATGTAGGGATTTTCAAAAATAAAACTAATAAATTTTCCAAAAGCACAAATGAACATCTTCTTTGAATTCACTTTAATGAAGATTTCATTTTCAAAATAAAATGAACAATCATCTTTTCCAATATCACAATCATAATCATAAAGTTTTAAAAAAAAAGCATACATGAATCTCCCTATTCAATGTGCTCACACTTATTAGAAAGTTTCTGTGTAATATACTTACAATTTTAAAAAAAAGCACACATGAACACCTTCATTTAATATACTTAAGTTTATTAAATGAAGATTTCATTCCCAAATAATAATAAAATCATTTAGAAATCTCACATGTTTTATGTTGGAATTCCTCTCTTTCAAAAAGCAACAAGCACACACAAAAGTTTCTACATTTCAAAATAAATTGATCTCCATTCTACATACTTAAATTTGTTGAATGAAGGTTCTCTTTTCAAAATTAAAACCAACAATCATAATTCAAAATTTTCAAAACATATTTGGAACTTCATTTAACATACCCAAATTTGTTAAGTAAAGTTCCCAAATCCAAAATTCAAAATTTTCAAAGCACATTTGGAAGCTCACTTAACATACCCAGATTTGTTAAGTGAAGTCTCCAAATCCAAAAATTTTCAAACACATTTGGAACCTCACTTAACATACCCAAATTTGTTAAGTAAAGTTTTCAAATTCAAAAAATCCAAAAAATTTCAAACACATTTGGAACCTCACTTAACATACCCAAATTTGTTAAGTGAAGTCTCCAAATTCAAAACCCAACAAAAATTTTCAAACATACCTTTGGAATTTCATTTAGCATAATCAAATTTGCTAAGTGAAGTTTCCAAATCCAAAATCAAAATCAACAATCATATCTCAAAATTTTCAAACAAATTTGGAACTTCATTTACCATACCCAAATTTGTTAAGTGAGTATCCAAATCCAAAATTCACATTTCAAAATTTTTCAAACACATTTGGAACTTCATTTAACATACCCAAATTTGTTAAGTGAAGTCAACCAAATCAATAAAATTTTCAAACATACATTTTAGATTTCATTTAGCATAATCAAATTTGTTAAGTGAAGCTTCCAAATCCAAAATCAAAATCAACAATCACATTTCAAAGTTTTCTAAATGCATTTGGAACCTCACTTAACATACTCAAATTTGTTAAGTGAAGTCTCCAAATCCAAAAATCAAAATTTTCAAACACATTTTGGAACTTCTTCCCATAGCATACCAAATTTGCTAAGGAGAAGTTTCCATTTTTCAAAAAAGTAAAAGAAATCAAAATTTTAAATACACCATTTGGAATCTCATATTAGCATACTCAAATTTGCTAAAGTGAAATTTCCATTTCATAAAACCAAGAGGGAATTCATCTTTAGCATACCAAATTTGTTAAAGTTGAATCTCTACTTTCAAACACATCAAAACAAAACAAAACACTTCGGATTCCCTTAGCATACTAAATTAGCTAAAGGATCTTACCCTTTTCAAAAATCAAAATTTTCCAAACAAATGAAACACTTAGGATTTTTTAGCATACCTAAATTTGCTAAGAATCCTATTTTTCAAAAAAAAAAAAAAAAACACACTTTGGTACTTCACTTAGCATGCCTAAATTTGTTAAGTAAGAATTCAAAAATTTTACAAAAAAAAAAAATCAAATCAAAATAAGTTCACAAAAAGAACCAATCACTTTTGCTTCACTTAGCATACCTAAATTTGCTAAGTAAAGTAAAATTCCAAAACATTCAAACAACACAAAATCATTTGACCCTTACTTTTAACATACCTAAATTTTTTAAAGGAAAGGGTCCCCAAAACCACAGACTCAAATTGAAATGTCAATGAACCTATGGAAGCATCCTATCAAAATCTTAAATCCATAATTAAACATGCTCAAATTTGTTGAAGTTTGGATTCATACTCAAATTCCCCTTTCAATCAATCTTTCCAAATTCATTTAAACCCCACCAAACATTTCCAAGTTGTTGGATGTGGGTTCAAATTTTCAAAATTCAAAAAAATAAAAATAAAAATCTATGGAGACAGAAAACTAAGGCAAGTTTATTTCTCATTGCAGATCTTTTTTAGTCAGTGCAGTTATAGTTTTAGTTTCTTTAGTCAGTGCAATGGCAGGTTCCCATAAATTCATCTTTACTTTCCCTCATGACATGGATCTAGCCATGGATCAGGCTGACTTCCCTCATTTGGATCACACTCGTTTGATCCACTTTGGTCATGGATTTGAGGGGTCCAGGATCACTTGTGAGGGCATTCTCCTCACTATGCAGGAAAAAAAGGTGGGGAAGTCGGTCATCGGTGGGCTTACCCTCGATTGAGATCTCCTCACGATGAGGAAAGTTGTGGTAGTACCACGGACTTGATGGTTTGATGCGGCAATTCAGTTCGGTGGTTCATCCCAGTTGCACATGTTTCCCCGGTGCGTGCTAGCACCCTACCATCTGTACCCTCCAAGGGTAAGGCTCCCTTAGTTTCAGGGCTTACTTCCCTACATTTGAGTACGGGTCTAGCTCACACTCCTCTCATCCTACTTGCACCTAGCATAGGAATAAGAATCGTATGGTCAAACGGTTCCATACTCGGATAGTCAGAGAGCTTGAGGCAGCTACCAGATAGCCATGGATGAGTCAACCATGGTCATTTCACCACTGGTTATGAAAAACTAGTTTCATCCTCTCTTAGATGAGAGAGAGGATGAGGATATCCATTCATCCCTCCTCGTGGTGCATCTATAGCGCAATTTCGTAGGAGGTCATACATCGACCTCGCTCTATTACAGATATATGGAGAATACTGGACTCGAGTCCTATTTGATCTATGATTTATTATCCCCACATGTAGGAGGATCCTTTAGGAAAGGGCCGTGAGGCCCATACATACATTACCAACAGAGCGATGGATGTTGATGCGTCGGTCCCGCTTTGGTGGACTTTCCAGCTCGGTGTAGTACCCACGCTGATCATACTAATAGTATCCTCCTCATGGGGACCAGCCATCATAGGAGGTAGCTCCTGTACATAGAGAGTCGATGGTGTCTCCACCCGGTCTACTCCACACCCTCCATCACCAGTGCAGGTTCCAGCATCACCTATTCCATCCAAGGCCATGAAGGCTGCATCTGGGGAGAAACGTACCCTATTGGTGATGCAGTTATGGTGAAGGAATCCTAATCCTCCTACACCACCCATTATGGTAGGGCTGAGCTCTCTCGCTCGACCTTCTGCCCCAATCGTGGTGCAGAAGGAGTTGCGACCCCAGAGCATCATGGTCGTTCCTTCACCAACTCCACTCATTCAGCCGGATATGGAGATGGTGATGACTATCAGAGATATTTCAGATGACTGTACAATTGCAAGTAGTGGTAGAGGATCATCCTAGGATTGTTACCCATATTACAACCAGTATCAGTCAGGAGTATCATTCTTCTAGTGAGTACAGTCCATAAAGGATTGACTCCCCGGCTACAGGTGAGGTCCGGTGCCTCTCAGTGCATGATAGCGATCACACCAGTCAACCTAAGCTATTTGTACCTACTGAGTTAGATCGATCCTTAGATGAGATAGTTGCACATTATTTTATGGAGAAAAAGGAGATCTTAGGGTATGCATGGTCTAATGAATAAAGAGTCAGCTTCGATCCTAATGAAGATTACTTGATGGAGGATTGAGTTGGCGTATGCATGGTCGATAATAGAGGTTCTCTTCTTAAGGAACAACAGGCCATGGAAGGTGATGAGGTTGATCAAGGAGACACCGCATAATCAGCCCATCACCTCTGACTTCAGTTAAGGCAGAAAGACGAATAGATTAATAGGATGTCACAATAATTGCAGGACTTATTGGCAGCAGTGTCAGTGCTTCAGAAGCAAGCCCCTCCAGTTCATCCTAGTATAGTCGATGTTAGTCAACCTGAACTATGGGATCCAAAAATTCACCACCGACCTCTTTTGGAATGAAAAGAGTTATTTTAGTGACGGTGAAAATTTCAAAAGGCAGATGAATAATAGATAAGACACTACCCAGAGATTTAATCCTCATTTGGTGAGAACTTTTTATACCTGGTTCTAGGTTTCCTATAGGCGCAAGCCCCTATAGTTAATTACCCCTCCCAATATTGAGAGAGAACTTTCGATTAAGGCTAGTCAATAAATCATTAAATAGTAAATATATAATAACAGTGAGTGGAGTTTGAGATTTTATGAAATTTACCATTTTAATTTAAAACTTTTGGTTGGGGGAGTGATGACACGCCTGATCTAGATCCCATGGTTCCGTCATCCCGGGCTATTGCAATCCTTGGTCCGCTTAGTTAGAGGAGGTATTCGACCCAAACTTACCGAAGGATCCTTGTCAGCAACACATGAGTTATATTGTCCAAGGTATCCTTGTAGACCTGGGGTGGAGTTTGTCTAAGGGGACAAATATATGACAATCTTAGCTAACATAGGGCTTTTTTTCCAACCAAATATATTCTATATTTCATAGCTCAAAGAGCAAAGTCATTGGGGAACATACAAGCTGCCACCGTGATCGTAATTTAGTGGTGCCATGTCGTAGCGAACCACCCGATCAGAGGGCTCTGGTCGTAACCGCCATTTATGTGGTGCCACTTCGTGACAAAATCACGTGAATAGAGGACACGGGCTATGTCTTTAGCTTAAGATTATTTGAATGTGAAAATAGTTATGCATTTGATTTGACATTGGCTCTTTGTGAGCAAAATTTTTATTAATTTGTCAGGGTGATTGATTTTAAGTTTTAATTTAAATAATTAATTTCATTTCATTTATATTTTATTTTTATTTTTTTAATTTTAACCATTTTATAATTGATTTAGATGTGAATATATGATCATTTATCATTTAAATAATAATAATGATAATCTTTTGAATATAGTAGACCTTGTTAACTCTATCTGCTTTCTTATAGAGGATCAGGTCTAAATTCAATACTCCAATATTTGTAATCTTCTAAATTTCTAAACCTTGTCAACTCTAGCTTGAGTGTAGATGATCAGGTTTGGGACTTTTCTTTTTAGAGTTTGAATTTAAGAAGTGCTAATAGATTTATCATTTGTCATTTTTATGATATAATTAGCTTCTCAGAGTTTATTAAATGAAATATTATAATAGTATCATTAGATTTTTTAGGTTTTGTTAACCCGGACCCGATCCTAAGACCAAACCGGGATGTGTAGCATCTATTTTTTATATTTGACTTAATGAACACTTCAACATGCACACGAGTATCTGTTCTTTGAAAATTGCATGGACATTAAGATGTCTAAGTTGAAGTTTAGATGTCAAATCATAGGTTTTGATTTTTGAGTTTTGTTAACCCGGACCCAGTCCTAAGATTAAATTGGGAAGCATAGCATCTGTTATTTTGCTTTATATCTAACTTGCATATGTTCCTAAATGTCTGAACATTTCAATGCACATACGAGTATCTATTCTCTTTTTTTTTATTGTATGGACATATGAATGTCTAGGTTGAAATGTAGGTATCAATTTGCAAGTTTGATTTTTGATATGAGATTTTTAGGTTTTGTTAACCCAGACCAGGTCTTAAGACCAAATCGGGATATAGACATTATCAACTTTGACTATCTTCTTGCAGAGGATCAGATCTAGATTAATTATTTGAAGATCTATCATTCTCCAAACCTTGTAAACTTTATATTGTACATAGAGGACCGGGTTTGAGATTTTCTTCTTGAGATCTTGAACTTGAAAAAATATATTAACAATGATGCCGATAGATTTATATTTTGTCATTCTATGATAAAATTAGCTTCTAAGATTTACAATAGCATCATTAGATTTTTAGGTTTTGTTAACGCAGACCCGGTCCTAAGACCAAACCGGGAAGCATAGCATCTATGCCTCTATATTTGAATTAACAAACACTTCAACATACATACAAGTATCTATTCTTTTAAAATATATGGACATTTAGATGTATAAGTTGAAGTAATTATGTTTAATATGACAAACATGTCAAATTGCAAGCATAGATTTTGATACTTAAAACCATAAATCAAATGTAGATATGTTCTGTCAAATATGAATTTGACCCTTTCAAATGTTTATCAAAGATCAAGTAGAGGTCTGTTCTATAAGACAAGTTGACACTTTCAACTTATTATCATGAGTCAAGTATAGATCTATTCTATAAGATATGTGTTTTCACATACTTACATAAATCAAGTGAGAGAATGTTCTTAATGATATAGGCTCTTTTAAAAGTTTACATGAATCAAATAATTAAGCAAAACCTTGTTCTAAGAAGTAAGCATGAGATTACTCTCACTTGCATATTAAAGACATTCAAATTGAATGAAATTTAATAACACTTTGAATACACACAATGGATCAATTCACTATTCATTTAGCATGAACCTTAAGGCAATAAATTCACATGTAAGGTTATTTCATGATATGTGCAAGAGCTTAGCTCCTTTGGACATTTACATAAACCATAAAGCAATAAGTTTAGATGTAGAATTTTCTAGTGCATTTATCATCAACTTAAGTTCATTCAAGCTTATGGTTCAAACTTTCCTTAAGCCCACTTTTAAGTGGCTCAATGAAGCACATGTTGTATTTCAAATGGTAATTAAAAATGTCAAATCATGTTCATTATTGAGATATCAAATCTTGTCTTATGCTTATGAATTAATTATCAAATCTCTTATAATTTAAATTTGATTCAACTTGAGCATTTATGATTGAATCAATTTATCAATATTTTCATAAATATTTTGAGTCTTGATTCACTTTCCATTTGTGGCATATCAAGTTTAAAAGTGATTGGCATCATATCAAATTCAAACTTTTATTGATTTATTGAAAATTTTTGACCTCCGTCATCCCATAGGAGGTCGCTTTGGGAGACTAGACTTCCCACACCAAAAATATGCATGGTAGGTGTCGTGAGACACCGCAGCCGAAAATTTATTTGCCCACCACGCCAAGAAAGGTGTGCTTGGGTTAACACAGCATAACATTTTCTTGCCACGTTGGGACAACATGAGCAAGTACTTATATCATAACAGATTTTCCTGCCACGTTGGAGAAACGTGAATAGGTACTTATAGTAATAAATTTTCCTGCCACTTTGGAGAAACGTGCAAAAGTATTTATAGATTTTCCACATTGGAGAGCGGATACATGTAATGATTTCCTACCATGTTAGAACAAAGAGAACATGTACTTATCACAAGTTTTCCCGCCACATAGGAGAAAGTGAACTAGAACTTATAGCAACAAATTTCCCTGTCATGTTGGAACAACATGAACAGGTACTTATCACAAGTTTTCCTGCCACATTAGAGAAATGTGAACGAGTACTTATAGCACAAAGAAATTTAACAAATTTGCATTCACATGTGCATGAAATTAAAATATAACCCCCTTGCTATAGCATGATTTTCATTACCATTTCACCTGAATTTTGCATTTGGAATATTCAAATAAAGTAACATAAGCTTTAATCACATGTAAGCACCTTTCCATTCTTCTCATTTTGAATATAAAAGAGGAAATACCATTAGCAACTAGTACAAAAAGGTGAGCAACATGCTAAGCTCACATGTGGCGAAAGCCAATCATTCAAAGAAGATAAGCAACCAAGTTAAGCATAATACACACTAATCTAAAATTTCATATTTTATTAAGTGATCATTTGCATGATAATAAGATGTCAAGTGATAGAAAGAGGCAAGTATGCAAGTAAGGACTAAGCTCAAAAGCCAATCATTCCCTTCATCCTCTCCTTCTAAAGTGATAGCCAAGTAAGGTTCATACCAAATAAGGCAACAAGGTTCATACCAAATAAAGCAAACAACCATATTAAATTTGATATCATATAAACCAAATTTCAGATTTTGTAAAATATTCATATGACTATAAAACTGAAATTCAAAATCCCATTTTTTATCTTTCCCAAATCAGCATAAATAATTGCAATTATTTCTGATTTTTGTCAACATCCAATATGTATAATCAGGAAAATAGCCATGCATAAACAATTACCAATCAAGCACAAGATGCCAATATGTCGTGTACCAAATTTCAAATTTTGTAAATATTCATATGACCATAAAACTGAAATTCAAAATCCCATTTTTTATCTTTTCCAAATCTTGGAGATTCTGACTGCAAGAGACGAGGGAAGGAGAGAAGTCAAGCAACTCGCATTATACCACAAATCCAACATTAGATCTTCATCTTCATTGCAAGTTCATAAAAAAAATGTAATCCAACCATAGAACATATGAGGATAAACCGAAATCATCTTCTCCAAGAAAGACACAAATAGCAAAATATAACTTAGGGTTGAAATGAAACAACTTGGGGGTTTCAGTTGGAAGGGTGATTAGGAAGGATCGAGCCCTCTTTTTGCTCAACTAGGGTTCGGTGCTTTGAACCAAGAGAGGAGAAAGGAGCTCACAGGGAGTTCGCCAGAGCAACAAGAGGGAGAGGAGGTACTCGATTTGGTGAGGGAGCAAGAAGGCGTCTGAAACGAGGAGTTGCAGAGGGAGCTTCGGCCAAGAGTCATGCGAGAGAGGATCGCACGTCTAACAAGCAAGAATGAGAACTCTGGCTGAGAGCCTTGGAACCGAGAGGGAAGGAGCATGGGATGAGAGAGAGCTCGGGAGAGAATGAGGGAGTCATGTGAGCAGAGTGCCCTAGCCGCTCGATCCATTCAAAGATAGGGCTGCTCGACCTCCTCTAATTGGTTGCCTAAATGGTAACCAATTAGAAATAGTGGTTGGAAATTCAAATTGGGTAAGTGGGTGGCTAAGATTAGGATAAAGATTAGGAGGAATTAAGATATTAAGTAGCTATTAATTATTTTAATTACAAATTAATATCATTTCACGTCAAATATTATGAAATTATTTTGTGCGATAAACCCTAGCAATATGGATGTCAATTTTAGGTGTTTCTGTTGTACCAGACACAATGGCGTGATTGATTTCGGGATTGGAGGTCATTTAGACAACAACAGCGATGGTCGAAGTGAAATTGTTCTTAAATTATGTGACGTCGCATGCAATCGACGTCCACATAGACTTTACCGAATAGACTGTGAAAGGCATTGTTTGATAGGTTTCAATGTTACGATGATAATAGCATAGTCAATTTCATGAATGGAGATTGTTCAAATGTCGTCAGGGCTTCCTGACTTTGATATGCATGTAATTTTATTAAAAATAGATTTTAATTATTTGATTGGTTATTAATTGATTTGATATTTTTTCATTAATTAATTTTAATATTTTTGACACATTATAAGTCCAATTTTCAAATCGAAGCGAGTTTGATCGAATCCAATCACGATTAGGAGGCTTTAAGCCTAATTTATATGATAGTTTATCTCGTCAATCATTTTTTTTTAAATCATATGGTTCATTTGACTTGTGAACCATATGTGGAGGTCAACAAAGGCCCCCCTAACAAACATGGTTCGTGCATGGAGCGGAACGTTTTTGTCGCAAATAAGTTGACCTTGCAAATTTCCAAGAGATTTGCTTGGATGTCACACTTAAGTTATAATTTCAACAACTTTTAATAACACCTGATCGTTGCCTTTTGATAGAAGTGAGTATAATTCTCAGGTTTGGAAGCACTTGAATTTCATCGGTTCATCTACAATAGCTCATTGAACTGATAGAAATTATCATTAGTCCAATGCTTTGTGCTTGATGGACTAGATGAAGGAGATGCTTTGACTTATCATCATTAACTTGTCAAGAGAATTTGGAATGTATTCGGACCTTGGCTTTGTGCTTTAACAGACTTGTTAAAGACTTTCTCCTGAGAGTTTGAAATTTATATTTTCTCCTCCTGTCCTGGCTTAATGCCTTAGCAGACCTGATGGAGTTGATGATTTATTGCTGAGATGAGAACATCTTCAATCCTGTGCTTTGTGCTTTGACAGACTTGTTGAATATTTCATCTTAAAATTTAAAATTTGTATTTTCCTCCTGTCCTGGCTTCATGCCTTAGTGAACTTGATAGAGTTGATGAGATGAGAATGTATTCAGTCCTATGCTTTGTGCTTTGACGAACTTATTGAAGATTTCATCTCAAAATTTAGAATTTGTTTTTTTTCTTGTCCTAGCTTCGTGCCTTAGAGGACTTGATGGAGTTGATAAGATGAGAATGTCTTCGGTCCTATGCTTTATGCTTTGACAGACTTGTTGAAGATTTCATCTCAAAATTTAGAATTTGTATTTTCCTCCTGTCCTGGCTTGATGCCTTGGCGGACTTGATGGAGTTTATGATTTGTTGGTGAGATGAGAACGTCTCCGGTCCTATGCTTTGTGCATTGATGGACTTGTTGAAGATCAATCTCGAAATTTAGAGTTTATATTTTCCTCTTTTCTCGGCTTTATGCCTTAGTGGACTTGAAGGAGTTGATGAGATGAAAACACCTTCGGTCCTATGCTTTATGCTTTGACAGACTTGTTGAATATTTCATCTCGAGGATTCATATTTTGTGTCTCCTTTAATCCTGGCTTCATGCCTTGACGAATTTGGTGGAGGAAAGTCTTGAATTGTCTTGAAAACATATCAGGTTATACAAAATTACCTTATACCCTAGCTTACTACTTTTGTGGGCTTGTAGAAGGATACATGCCGACGACCTAGCTCTCAGAGCTTGTGTTGGGTCAATAGCGAAGAGTCATCAGTCCTGTGCTTTGCGCATATAATGGACATGTTGATGGCAAAAACTCCCTTAGTTCAGCTTTTAGCTTCATATGAACATTGGGATGGCTTCTTCGGTCCTTTGCTTTTTGCTTGATTGGACTTGTTGAAGAATAATTTTCTTCAGTCTTTCTTTTCTGCTTTAATAGATTTATTGGAGGAGTTGAGATTTCTCATTTATATTTGATTCCAAACTCTGCTTAGTGCCTTCTTGAGTTAGGATATTAATTTTTTTTTATTGTAGAATCTTGAGAAATGACCTTATAACCAATAGGGATGATCTCCCAGTCTGGGCCACTTGAACTTACCAAGTTGGAGAGATTTGGGGATATGAAAGCTCTTATCTTTGAACTAACAAAGTAGGAGGATCCCTTACTACAACCTTTGTGGCATGTTGAGTAAGAAGATCTGTCAGTGACTCGACCGTATTTTGGCATGTTGAGTCTAACCTTATACACCCACTTGAGTCTTGGACTTGAGAAATTGATGGAGGATTTTACCCTCGGGCTAACAAGATGGGGATCTCTTACTATGACTTTTGTGGTGTGTTGAGTAAGCAGACCTTTCAGTGACTTGGCCATATTTTGGCATGTTGAGTCCGACCTTAGACACCAACTTGAGCCCTTAGATTTGATGTGGGATGAGAAATGTATTTCCAACTTGGTTTGTTGAAGTTTGTAAACTTAAAAATTTTCTTCTTTGGTCAGTAAGACTTTTAAATTTGAGAATTTGAATACATAATTTTGAGTATGCATATAGGGATCTCGGCACTAGGCACGATGTCAACCCAAAGAGAAAGAAAGGCCCCTGTCTTACTAAGAACGCCTAATATTTTACTATAAAACTTAAAAAATGCTCCCTATCTGATTGGGGGATTTTTATTTTATTTTGGAAATGCATTCTTGTGTTACAAGAGAATTTCTAATGAAAATTTACATATGTGATTGATGATGAAGACTTCAAGTACAAAATTTATTTGATTACACTTTTATGTGTAATATTTCTTTAAATACCAACCATTGATTGGCGGCATTGGTCTTTCACCTTTGAAGTCAATGAGCTGGTAGGCTCCCTCTTGATAGTTCTAACTACTTGAACAATTGCTGACTGGCTACATTTGAAATCTTCATCATATTTATTCCATCACCATGTGTCCATAACCTTCTCCAATCCTAAGAAATAGTCGATGATAGAGCTTGTTGGTTTAGAGATTTCATGACATACATTATTAGTGAACTCACTGTGTTGCATTGATAAACTACCCATAGAGAATGCATTTTTATAAAATGCCATAGACCACTTACTTCTAATTATGTATAGCTCAGCTAGCCAAGCATGATCCTGCAAATTCCCATCATCTAGCATCTTAGACCAATGGTGATCAATCTCCTTCTTTTGAATCATATTTACTCATGCATTTATAGAAGAGACTCTATACAAACTTATTACTATTAAGCAATGTACCTTTGAAGGAGCTTTCTTAGAAATATACCATTAGCACAACCTATGACAAGTATGAGGTAATGTAATTTCAATGGCTCTTATCATTGCTTGATCTTGATCAGTGAATATTGTTATAGGGTGCCTCTCATTTTGAATAGCCATGTGAATGACTCAATTGTCTCTTCGGATAAAAATGCTACTCTAAATAAAATATTTTGCCAATGATGGTTGACTTTAACAAAAGGTGCATAGATTAGATTATATTTATTGTGTCAATAACTTGAATCAAAAATCATGGCATCCCCGAAACAATCATAGTCAATTCTTGACATGCCATCAGTCCAAAAAAATTTCACCAAGCTATCCAACTCATCAACTTGGACATCTCATGCAAACATTCCGTCTTCTATCTGCCTTTCTTTGAATAATTGTATTAATGCATTAGTATCACCATTCACAATCCTTGATCTTCTTTCATTTTAAATATAATCGAAAGCATCTCTTTTTGTAAAGCCAATATTTTCTACTCCGCCAACTTCCTGACTAAGATAGCTGAATGCATCAGTTGCTCTAATTCTAGCCTCTATCATTGACTTTAACACAGCCATCTTCTATTTGCTAATGCCTCTATAAGATCTTAGAAGATGTTGTACTCGGCTTTGCTAATGAATGATTATGACTTTCTATAAATTTTTTAACCTTCAAATTCCCATCTAAATCAATAAAAAATATAATCATGGTAGGACAATTAGTCATACTATCTATTTTCTTAAATTTAACCAAGCAATTTAGATTGAGACCCTTTTTCATACCTTCTTTTACACATAAATAATCCTTGGATTTCAAATTCTTTGAGTTCAGCCAATAAGTAGCATGATCCTTCTAGACATCCAATTTGATGTGCATAATCACAATAGAGTTCATATGCATGCTTTTCATTGTGACGAAGTGCAAAGGAGTTTGACTACAATTAGTTCATAAGACATACGCCTCATTTACCGATGCTTTGCCTCATTCACCTGCATTGACACACACTCGTATTATGAAAATCTATATAACATATATAACTATGAACTCAAAGCAACCTATAATAGCATTTAGAAAGGATATAGAAACTCCCCTAGTGGCTTAAAAAAAGAGTGTACACTCTAGAGTGTACTCTCTAGAGTGTGCAGAGTGTACACATATAAAACTGCTCCAAAATCACCCAAAATATCTTGGAAAGAACTCAAAGCAGCTTATAATAATATGTAGAAAGGATACAGGTAGTCCCCTAGAGGTTTAATTTTTTTTTAAAAAAAAAAAAGGTGTACACTCCAGAGTGTACAGAGTGTACACATAAAAAACTGCTAAAAAATCACCCAAATCCTCCTGGAAAGAACTCAAAGCAGCTTATAATAGCATCTAGAAGGGATATAGGAAGTCCCCTAATAGTTTTAAAAAAAATGGGTGTACACTCCAGAGTGTACACATGGAAAATTGCTCTAAAATCACCCAAATACTCATGGAAAGAGCTCAAAGCAACTTATGATAGCATGTTAAAAGGATATAGGAAGTCCTTGGGTGGCTTAAAATAAAAAAAGGGTGTACACTCCAGAGTGTATAGAGTGTACACATGAAAAACTGATTCAAAATCACCCAAATCCTCCTAGAAAGAAACTAAAGCAGCTTATAATAGAATGTAGAAAAGATATAGGAAGTCTCCTAGTGGCGTAAAATAAAAAAGGGTGTACACTCATGAGTGTACATAGTGTACACATAAAAAACTACTCCAAAATCACCCAAATTCTCCTAGAAAGAACTTAAAGCAACTTATAATAGCATTTAAAAGGGAAATAGAAAGTCCCCCAGTGGTTTAAAATAAAAAATAGGTGTACACTCCAGTGTACAATTACACAGTGTACACTGAAAAAAGCGATAAAAAAATACTCAAATCATGTTGAAACATATTCCATACAACATATTACACCATTAAGATCCACAATAGGCAGTCCCACAGTGGTTTAATTTTAAAAAATAGTATGTACACTCCAGAGTGTACATAGTGTACACTCTAGAGTGTACAAAGTGTACACTCTATAGTGTATATAGTGTTCACAAAACTAATAAAAAAATACTCAAATCATGTTGAAAGATATTCCATATTACATATTACACCATTGGGATCCATAATAGGTAATTCCCCAGTGGTTTAATTTAAAAAAAAAGTATGTACACTCCAAAGTATACACTCTAAAAAATTGATAAAAAATACTCAAATCATTTTGAAAGGCATTCCATACAGCATATTACACCATTGAGATCCATAATAGGCAATCCACTAGTGGTTTAATTTTATAACAAAGTTTGTACACTCCATAGTATACACAGTGTACATTCTAGAGTGTACAAAGTGTACACTCCAGAGTGTACAGTGTACACTCTGAAAACGATAAAAAATACTCAAATCATGTTGAAAGGTATTCCATACAGTATATAACACCATTGAGATCCATAATAAGCAGTCACCTAGTGGTTTAAAATAAAAAAGGGTGTACACTCTAGCAAACTGATTAAAAAAATACTCAAATGATGTTGAAAGGCATTCCATACAGCATATTACACCATTGAGATCCATAATAGGCAATCTCCAAGTGATCAAATTTAAAAAAAAATGGTGTACACAGTGTACACTTTGAAAAACTGATAAAAAATACTCAAATCATGTTGAAAGTCATTCCATATAGCATATTACACATTTGAGATCAATAATAGGTAGTCCTCTAATGGTTTAATTTATAAAAAAAAGGTGTACACTATAGAGTGTATAGAGTGTACACATAGAAAACTGCTAAAAAATCACTTAAATCCTTCTAGAAATAACTCAAAGCAGCTTATAATAGCATCTAGAAGGGATGTAGGAAGTCCTCAAGTGGTTTAAAATAAAAAAGGGTGTACACTCCAAAGTATACAGAGTGTTATTGAACTCACATTTGGAGTGAGTCCTCAACTTCCTTATCATAGATCTAGGACTCTTATAAGCACTAAGAGTTTTTTAGTCTTAAGACACTTCTAGTGATTAGGTGAACACTTAACTTTGAGACTTAGAAGGGTTAGCTATAGGAATAGGTTATGCCTTAGAGACCTAGGAAAACTTGCCTATAGCTAAACCCAATCCATGCTTTCCTTCTCAAACCAAACCTCAAATTCATACCAAACCAAATTTTCAAGACTTATAATCAATCCCATGATCAAATTCATGTTCAAGATTTCTCCATAAAATCCCATGATTAAATTCCAAAACCCTTCCTAAGTCCTTTGATTTCATCCCTATGGACTTAGCCTTAACAAATTCAAATTAATCTCGATTCAATTGATTTTCTCAAGAGATCTTCAATCCTTCAATTATTTACCAATTCCAAATCCAAATTCCAATCCAAGCCAAAATCCTCTTAAGCTTTATGACCCACTCATGTAATCAAGCATCAACCCAAATTATCCCAAACTTGATTGATTTCTTTATAAATCAATTATTCCTTCATTTATATTCACAAATATAAATGAAATCCAAACACAGATAGCCAAAACTAAATCAAACTAAATCAAACCAAGCCAAAAACCCCTTCTTAAGCCTTATGGACCTACCTCCATAGGCTTAATCAAATCTTAAACCAAATCAACCCAAAATCAATTGGTTTCTTTATAAATCAATTATTCATTCATTTATATTCATAAATATAAATGAAACTTGCCCTCCAATGACCAAAAATAAATCAAAATAAATCAATTCCCTCCTTAAGCCCTTTTGACCTACATCCTTAAGCTTGGTCAAATTTGCTTCCAAATCATTCCAAACTCAAGTGATTTTCTCATAACTCATTTATATCTTCATTTATATCCCTAAATATAAATGAAATATAAATCAAATAACTAAAACCAATCAAAAATAAAACCCAATTTAAGCCTTTTTAGGTAATTTCTTGAACTTGGCTAAATCCAATCCAAATCAAACCAAAACTAATGGATTTTCTCTTGAATCAATCGTTACTTAAATCATTTAGCAAAATATAAGCATAAACTACAATTATCAAACCAAAATCAAATCAACTCAAGTCAAGCCCAAGTTATCCTTTTTGACTTGAAAACTTCAAATGAGCCAAAATCCATTAGACTCTAAATTGATTGCAGTTGGATTTATATTTCAATCCTAGGCTCATATATGAGTTCAACTAAACTTGAATCAAGCAAAACTAAATCAATTGACCCATTTAGATCTACTTGACCCAAAGTGACCTAAAAGACATTTTTGAGCCAAGTTCTAATCCAACCCAAATTGGATTGAACCAAGCCCATCCAAATCTCATATCATGCCTCGAATGATCAATCACCTCAATTGGGTCAAAACATGCTAACTTGGTCCTTTGACCAAGTCAACCTTTAGCCCCCATGAAACCTAAACTAGCCAAAACCCACCATATACCAAATTGATTGAAACCAATTCATAATCAATGATTGAATATGATCAAACCCTCAGTTGAGTCAAACCAAGTCCAATTGACCATTTGACCTAAGTTGACCCAAATTGGCCTAAAAAGCTAAAATGTGTT
Source organism: Cymbidium sinense (assembly GCA_021442155.1). Lineage (NCBI taxonomy): Eukaryota > Viridiplantae > Streptophyta > Magnoliopsida > Asparagales > Orchidaceae > Cymbidium > Cymbidium sinense. Next base: position 121,832,905 of record CM038224.1, on the reverse strand, counting down.
AAATCATGGTTTAACCAAATTGATTGCAACCAATGGCCCAAGTTCATTCCAAATCATTTATTGAACTTAACCAAATCCATAATTGAGCCCAATTTGACAAATTGGTCAACTTGACCAAACCTAGCCCAAATTGACCTAAAAGGTCAAATTGGCCAAAATCTAAATTAAACCCAAATCAAATCAAACCAAAGCCTACAATCATTTTTAATTAACCAATTGAACATGAACCAATACCTAACCCAACCCAATTTGATCAAATTGGTCAAATTAGTCAACTTAGCCCATTTGACCTATTTGAGTCCAAATGAGCCAAAAATAAACCTAAGACAAATTGATTGAGACCACTTAAACTAAAACTCTTCGAATCATCATTTGAACCTAACCTAAGTCTTGGTTTGACACAATTTGACCAATTGGTTAACCCAACCCAACATGAACCCATATGAACTTATTTGATCAAATGAAGCCTAAGCACCCAAAATCAACCCATGGGACCCTAGTAGCTGACCAATCTCGACCCAAATTGACCCTAAGTCAGCCCAAAGTTTTCCCAAAAGTAATGTGGGCCCCACCCAAGGGAATTAACCATTGGAAAACCTCTTCACATATGATTTCTCTCCCATTTGGCAAAGTCCACTCTCCCATCACATGGCAACCATCTAATTGCCAAATAGGGTATGCCTAGCCTTCCTAGCCCACTCTAAGCTCACTAGGATCAGCCATGGACCAAAGGAAACCCAACCTCTTCCCCTTCACTCTGAATCGAGCACCCCATGGATAAAGGAAATAAAATCTCCCCCATATCAGACCTTGAGCCACCTCCCAAGCCTTCCCCACTCTGGCGAGCCATGGACCCGGGATGGAGACAAGTCCTGGTGCGGTGCTAGTAGAAAATAGGATTGAATCCCGTCTATCCACCTCAACAATTGAGAGGATATACCCCCTCAATTCAAAGGGAAATTTAAGAATTCTACCTCGTGTGAGCTAAAGAGAGTGAAGGAGAGTCTCCCACCGCCTTTCCCTAAGCTCCCAAGCTCCCCCATTCTTTCCTTTCTTAGTTTTACGTCAAGCTGAAATAGGGGAAAGTCAGATTTGCTCAATACTCCACCAAACTTCAATCAACCTTGCACACACCCTCCACACATGATATCAAAGCCAAACGAATCCTTCCCCAAGCTCCAAAGCCATCGAAAGGGGGAGTTCAATCAAGACCGAATGCCAAATAGGATGATCTTGGTCTCCAAGGCAAGCTACCCCAAATCAGGGCCCAAGCTTCTCAACAGGGCTTCATCTCAACTAGGCGAAGCTACCTCCGTCGATCCCACCACTAATCTTGAGCTCCGGTGAGGTAATTCCTAAAAACCATAGCTTTAGAAAAAATGGTTGGTATTTTTCAAAGAGAATTTGCATGTCACGCAATTTTGACTATTGGATGTGTTCCTCTCATTCCCTTGATGTTGTGAGATCATTTTAGAAGCCATCCGAGCTTTGGTGAGCTCGGATTGAACGGTGAAAGAAAGACGACATCCATCTCTCGCCGCTCGAGAGGAGATAGATCACGGGTCATCCATTCTGTGTGATCAGAACGGATGGTCCTGATCTAATAACACTTAGATCCTCTCTATTTTCTCCTTAACTACGAGATTTAATCGTGGCTGTCCGATCTTAGACAGGTATTTAAAGAGTGTGAAAAACTCTATTCGCTTACGTTTGAAATCCGCACATGTATTTAAGAGTGAATAATAAAACTAGAATTTTTATGTGAAAAATCTCAAAAGAGGGAAAAATCACGGCTAGCCCAAAGTTTCCACTATGTATGCTTTGAGTACAAGATCTTCCGATAGGGATTACAATATATGAAAGGAACAGTTATGTGATAACGAATCTCATAACGGTTCTTGTAAGTAATGATGGTGAACTATGCGGGCAATCACCAGAAATAATAATTGGTAGAAGTAATCATGATAGACCAGATTCGGCAAGGATCACTCATCTGGTTTAATCAGTGGCGCACGTTGTCTTGGAGGATCTTTAGAGCTCTCTCCTCTCTCTTGCCTCTCCTTCTCCTTCACTTTGCCTCCCCTCATATGAGGAATGAGGGGCTATTTATAGATTGGAGGAGTGGCGTCTCTAAATACATGCAAAATCCGAACCACTCCTCCAATCGGATGGCTCATGATGATTCCCTCGATCATATGATGTATTTTGTGTATTTGAATGCTCAAATGAAGTCTCAATTGTAAGATCTTTGGCTTGTTAGAATCTCGATTTATTATAAACATTTCATATTAGAGCTTTTGGAATTTAACTGATGTCTCAAAGTTTCCAATGATATTTTAAGTGCTTGATCTCACCGGTTTCAATTTCGATTAGCTTGCTTTATCAAGATTAGTGCTTTAGAGAAATTTTAAGTGTCATATCGGTTCTATTTTTGAATGACATTATCTCAATCATCCAAAATATATAATACTTGAAAATAGCAAATTCTTCAATGAAATTTGGATCCATTAAATATTTTGAGAGAATCTTCGCAATATTATGACTCTAACGTCAGAGCATAATGCATTAGGTATCGTGAGCAGATTTTGAGGTTCTGGACCCATTCGTGTGAACGAACTGCGGCGATACGTCAAGTCTTACAATCTACAGCATTGCCTAATTTTATCCTCGGTCAGCGAACGATGGTGATATCATGGTACCGAACTTCTAATTCAGCAGTTCTCATCGCAGCAAAATCGGTCCATATGAGCAGAACGGATCGGTCCTGGTCCAGTCACATTTCTAGCAAACATGAAAAGCAAATCTGGTAGCGGTTATATTCTGCCGTACGGCGATTTACCCAGACCATGTAAGCGGCGTGAGCGAATGATCGACATGAAACCGGCAAATTAAGAATCGCAAGCGTCTTTGAGCGAAGCATCTGGAGTCTAAAATGCGGCGTCGGCGGCATTTATGTAGGCAAATGAAGCGCTGACGAATGATGGTTTTGATTTAGGCGGTTTCATTTTTAGGCGATTTTATCCTTTTTGGAATCTATAAAATCCCAAAAAAGAGAAGACACCTTCTTCTTCTTGAAAGAAGGTCGTTGAGCGATCAGACCAGTAGTTCATCTGAGCTCCTTTTCCCTCGAAGAGGTGTTAACTAACCTCGTCGGACCCCGGATGGGCGATCAAGACCCTTCATCAAGGCTCCGATTTTCTCGAAAGAGGTGTTAACTCGGACCGGCCAGATCGATCAAGACCGTAGTTAAACGGAGGCTCGTTTTCCATCGAAGAGGTGTTGTAACCTTGTCGGACCCAGATCAAGGCGATCAAGACCCAGTTCATCTGAGACTCAGTTTTCCCTTGAAAGAGGTGTTAACCTTTGTCGGACCGAGGGTTTGGAAGCGATCAAGACCCTTATTCATCTGGAGCTCGGTTTTCCCTCGAAGAAGCGTTGACCAGTCGGACCGTCGGGTTTGGCGATCACCGGGAAGTTGGCAAAAATGCTCAACGATAATGGCCGACATTACGATGGTGACCGAGGTGGTCAGCGAGATAACCAACGATAATTAGTGAGGAAGATTCAGCGATGGTCGCAGTAGTAACCGGCAGCGGAGCTTATAGTGGTGGCAAGCGAATTAAGTGGGCGCAATCACGTAGTCGATGCGGCGCATCGTCAGCGGTTACCGCAAGTGGTTGGCAATAATGGTCAGCGGCAAGCGCGTCAGTAGTTAGCAGTGAATACCGGACAGTGGTTAGCGGCATAGTGGTCAGCGGCGACAATATGAAACAGTAATCAGCTTAGCGGCCAAGTAGTAATCATGAGATAAATTTGAGATAATAACGATGGCAGAATCATGGAATATATAGTGGTTATTGGCCGCAATAGTCAGCAATAAGCAACCGTAGTCAAATAGCAAAGCGTCGATAATCAGCGGTATCACGGCATATGGTTAATCCGATAGTTATATACAATAAAGATAATCAGCAGTGGCGGCTCGTCATAGTCAGCGAGAGATGACCAGCGATAATCGGTAGCGAATGCCGGCGATACTGAAGATTAGCGATATATTGATACCGGCAAGATATAAGCGTTAAGCTATAGTGGTTCAGCCGTAATAAATCAACAAGATAGTAATCAAAGTGGCAGCGTCAAGTCAGCATGAATCACCGGCAAAGTGGTTGATGGCACGAAGTTTAATACAGCAACAATAACATAGTCAGCATGCATTATAGTTAATAATAATGGCGGATAAGATACCATAAAAATGCTGCGATAGTCGGCGGTGGCCGGCAAATAGTGTGGCGGTGGCAACAATGAGTAGCTAACCGGCAATGATAGTAATTGCGTGGCAAGATGAGTCGTGTACCGCAAATGAGGATTTTGACATATCCGGTTGTTCATCATAAATGTTGCTATGATGTTAACTGATGATGTGTATGTGAAGAGGTTAAATTGAATCCGCGATTTTAACCATTCGAGTTGTTTGTCGAGTGTATGGCTTGTATGGAAGAAATTCAATTAATCCGAGGGTTTTGACCTATCAATTGTTTGTGAGTGTTACGATGGCGTTAACATATGGAAGAGGTATAAGTCTACAAGGACCTTTTATTTATCTAGGTTGTTTGTCGGAGTCTTTGCTCGATGACGTTAACCTGTGTGGAAGAGGTCGTATGAAGTCCACCAAAGACCTTTTGACCTATCCTAGGTTGTTTATCAAAGTCTTTGCTCGATGACATTAACCTGTGTGGAAGAGGTCGTAGGAAGTCCACCAAGGACCTTTTGACCCATCCTAGGTTGTTTGTCAAAGTCTTTGCTCGATGACGTTAACCTGTATGGAAGAGGTTGAATTGAATCCGCTGAGGATTTTGACCCATCCGAGGTTGTTTGTCAAAGTGTTACCCGATGACGTTAACCTGTATGGAAGAGGTCGTGGAAAGTCCACCAAGGACCTTTGACATATCCTAGGTTGTTTGTCAGAGTGTTACCCGATGACATTAAACTGTGTGGAAGAGGTCGTAGGAAGTCCACCAAAGACCTTTTGACATATCCTAGGTTGTTCGTCAAAGTCTTTGCTCGATGACGTTAACCTGTGTGGAAGAGGTCGTAGGAACTCCACCAAGGACCTTTTGACCCATCCTAGGTTGTTTGTCATAGTCTTTGCTCGATGACGTTAACTTGTATGGAAGAGGTTGAATTGAATCGCGAGATTTTGACCCATCCGGTTGTTTGTGTAGATGGCGTTAACGTATGGAAGAGGTCGGTGGAAGTCCACCAATGACCTTTGACCTATAGGTTGTTTGTCGAGTGTTGCAGACATTAACGTATGGAAGAGGTCAAATTAAAACATCCGTTTGTGGTTGTAGTTGCTCCTTGTTGGTCTCATTTTTCCATGAGTATGAGTGGAAAATATAATTTACAAAATATATCTCTTCTCAATGTTGAAATATCCTCCAACTTTGACTTATTTCTTGGGATGGAAATCGATTAGATGCTTAACATGGGTAATCTTAATTAAGAGTTGCCCTAGTTCTCTAAATCACAAGGAACAAATTGATGAATCTTCATTCTTCACTGCTCTTTAAAAGCTTGAAATGCTCCACCTCGATGGTGGTTTTGATCTTGTTGGGAAACTTGGTAGATCATCAAGATGAAATAATGGAATCTATCTGGCCGCTGTGCATGCTAGAAAACCATTCGCGGTAGAGTAAAAGTATTCACCCAGCCTTGTGAAATCCCACACAGATATTTAAAAGTGAACAATAAAACTCCAGAATTTTTACGTGGAAAACCTCGAAAGAGGGAAAATCACGGGCAAAGAAAAAAGCTTCAACTATGTATCTTTCAAAGTACAAGATCTTCCCGAAAATTATATTATATGAGAAAGGAACATATGTGACATAATTAATGCATTCTAGTAGTAGCGAGATGATGTGAACTATCTTGAGCAATCTAAATCGGGAATAATTCGGTAGAAGTCATGATGGAGAAGCGAGAGATTGGATCAATCGGTCGGCGGCTCATGGTTTTCGAGTCAGTGGCCACGATTGTTTGAGGATCTTTAGAGCTCTCTCCTCTCAGCCTCCCTCCTTTCTTAATCCTCATAGGAATGAGGTATTTAGATTAGAGGAGTGGCGTCTCAGAATACGCAAAATCGAACCCTCCTCCAATCGGATGGCTCATAATTCTCGATCATATGATATATTTTGTGTATTTGAATGCTCAAATGAAATTAATTGTAAGATCTTTGGCTTGTTGAATATTCGTCGAGGCCTTCGATTTGACTATAAACATTCATATTTGAGAGCTTTTAGAATTTAATTGATGTCAAAGTTTAAATGATATTTTAAGTCTTGATCTCTAGGTTTGATTTATCAATTTGCTTTTTCAAGATTCGTCTTGACTTAAATTTTAAATGTCATATCAGTTTTTAATATTGATGATATAGTAAAAATATATTAGCTTATTATTGTATTATTCAAATTCTTAACATTGCTGTTCTAATATCATAATTTATTTATTCATTTAAATAAGCAGAATTTACCCTAAAAGAATATTTTAAATGTTTATTTTTAATAAAGCGACATTCCTCATCTTAATTTTGGAAGGTAACAATGAGGATCAAACTCTTGAATTTGATTTATTGATCATATTGATTTGTTTAATGTATTTGATGTTACGTAAATTTAAAATTCTAAGTTATTTAATCAGAAAAAGTAAAAAGAGAGAAAAATATCCTGATCAAATTTTGATCAGAATTAATTTAAATTTTTTTGATTTATTTTAGCATGAATATGATATAAAAATTAATTAATCATTAATATATTACATTCATTTCAAAATAAATTCAAAAAATTTAAAATCATCCTATTAAATTTTAATTAAAATGTTCTAATCCAAATTTTCTTCATAGATAAAATTGAATCAAAACCAGTTGATCAAAGCTTGTTAACTCAATTAGCTTTTGAATATACCATCATTCTGCTCATTATATAAATTTTAAATGATTAATCATATTCTTCTCATCAAATTAAATAATTTTATTTCATTGCTATAAATATTACGAGTGAAAAATAGTACAAAAGCTATCTACAGAAGCAAAACGAAAAGCTAAGACTAAAAGTGGATCAATTTTATTTCATGTTTATTATTTTTATTTATATTTATTTAATATATTTTTAAATATATTTATTTTTATCTTTTAAACAAATCATATTATTTTAAAATACTAAAAAAGACTTTTGAATATTTTAAGTAAAAAAATAATTATCCATCTAATATAAAGATAATAATAATCACAAATATGACAAGCTAAAGAGATAAGAAACTAGAAAGACATGAATTGATCAACCAATCAAGATGAATATTTTACTATTAAATCATGACTATATCAAACTTTTTTTATATTTACTTATTTACAACATATTTAATAATCAGAAAATATTAAATTATTTTAAAATAAATTTAATAATTATAAAATTAATTGTGATTAAATTTATATCATATTCCAACGTAAAATTTTCTCCAAATGAAATCAGATTATATCTGGCCGGTTCAAAGAGCCTGATTAAATCAACTACTCACACCGGAGATCCGATGTTTTTAAGGATAACGACTAGATTTTTTTTTCCAACAAAATATTAAAAAAAATAATTTTCACCTATAAGCCAAAACCAAACGGACCCTAAACAAAGAGAGATTATTAAAAAAATATTAATGTTATGAAATTGGCAGCAGACTTACTTAGATTTTTGACAATCCTATATAATTTAATAATTCC